>CANNZV010000735.1:0-229287 GCA_947561585.1 Caprella mutica
AGTGACATTTGCAGTATGTGAAGTCGCGCCGTCTTGCTGAAATGTCCATAGAGTGTCATTACCGAAGTGATCTTTAGCTGACTCCAACATTGGCGTCAAAATATTCTCAATATAACATTTAGCATTGATTTTGGCGCCTTGTTCCACAAAAATTAAAGGAGATCTCCAAGTTTCTGAAACGGCGGCCCAGACCATTACTGAAGCAGGTTTCATGGTTCTGTGGACAGTTTTTTGGTTGTATGGGATGTCTTCTGCACTTTTACCAATTATTCTGTCATTCCTCCGGTTGTGAGCCATTTCCACTGTGAAATTTTTTTAGTCAGACCAAACAATTTCACCAGCCGTGCCAGACTTCAATTCTCTCAGAAGTGCTTTGCTTCTCTTCAATCTCTTTTTCTTTACAGCTTCTGACAGAGTCTGTCTCTTTTGGAGGGTGAAAGAGGACATCTTTAGGTCTTCTTTGACAACTCTTCGCTTCACACACTTCCAAACAGTCGATCTCGCTATTGAGAGTCTTTGAAATGAAGGAATCTGACTTCCCGGCACGGTGTAGAGCAATAATGGCTTCTCTTTTGTCTGACATTTTTGAATTGACTAAACTTTTGTAAAAAATAACACTGCCACGTCATAATGTAGTGTCTCTACTATAGTTCAAACCCTATCACCTACTTAGGAACTTATTTTTAAGAATTATATTAATGTTTGAAAAATTGCTTCCAAACTTACGCCCCACCCTGTAATTTGTCCACTACTGTACTACATTATTTTCTAATGTAAAGCATTAGAGATTATATATAGTCACAATGTGAAGAATAAGGACATTTAATTATTTAAATAACATAATGAAATTAATTATTTAATTCTGTTTTCTATACATTTATATCATTATATTGAGAACTCTTTATAAATAAAATATGTAAAATTCAAGGAATTTATATTGTTATTAATACATTCAAATTATAACATTAAATATCGAATAAACAAAAGTACCTGGTACAAAGTGTTAAAAAAATTTGAATCTCGGTCTGTGAGAGTTCGTACAAGGACAAAGTTTCCGGAAGTTTATCAGGTGAGTGTAGGTGTGTGTATGATGGAGTTAAGGGCCGTATACACACGTAGGGTTTTTAAGTCTTTCCACCAGACCTTTTGCTAAGCTCCTCCTACTTTTTCAACGAGAATATAAGAAAAAACTATATAATTCTTTATTTTAGTTTGTACTTGGTATCCATGATACCTGCAGGTAGCATGGAAAAGTAGGAGGAGCTTAGCAAAAAGTCTGGTGAAAGACTTAAAAAACTCTACGTGTGTACTACGGCCCTTAAGTGATAAATAGTTGTATAAGAGTTGATGACAGCTTTAAAACATTAGTTTTCAAATCAATACTAAAAAACACGCAGCATGCTACATTGCGGCACGGGCAAAATGTAATGAAACCAGTTCATCATAAGGCACCAGTTCATTATAAGCATGCTGACTTATTCGCTACACTTTCTAGAGAATAGAATTTCAAAATAATTTTAAATGTAAAAATTTGATTAAATATTATCGTATGGACTTGTTTTTGTGACTGATTTTGTCACTAAAATTGCTTCTTCTTCAATAATGAATTGATTTACTTGAAAGAAGCTTTAATATGTAGCCTGGTGTATTTACTACAATTTTTAGAGTCTAATATTAAATTTTTAATACTCTAAATATTTAATTTCTTATGGACTTGTTCATTCTTCCTGGATTAGGTAGTGATTTTTTGGGAGAGGGAAGAGATTGAGGAATGATTAGGAACAAGGGTAAAGATTGGGTGTAATTATATCTGGATTGGGTGCAATTTTCACTGGATTGGGTGCAAAAGTATTCTGTTACTTCGGATTTGATAATTTACTGTTGTAAGTTTGCCGCCAACCCTGAGTTGTAGTTGTTTGTATTATTTCTTGAAGACATGTAAATGAATTACCCCATTGGAGCATAAGTATTGGTGTACCGTGTAAAATTGATGTTTTTTGTTGCTGCGACCCGCTAGGAGCGCAGCCTAAGAACACCCCCTGATTGTTGTTGTTGGTGATTTTGGGAAAATCGTTACTACTCCTTAAATATTGAGCAGAAGATTTGATTGAAACAAACTGCTAGTGTTAGTTTGGTGTATTCGCTACATTTTCTGAGAAATGGAATAAACAAAAATAAATTTTAAATGTCCAAATTGGATTAAAATAATATTGGATATTTCCCATTTGACGACCACCACCAAATTTAATTGAAATTAATCTTTTCAGATGTAATTTTGTCCATAGAATCCGAAAATCACAACCATTTTTGTAGAAACTAATAGTTTTTGAGATCGATATGAGGGCTCAAAGTTATTAATTTCCTATGTATTACTGAAGGATTGAGATCTTGGGAAAAACTCGTGTTTTCATTGAAATTATTCAAACATTAAAGATTGTTGTACTGCACACTTCATGATTAATGACCTGGCTGGGAGGCTATATCGAATATTTTCAATTTCCGTGATATATTCCATTTATTACTTCAATATTGATATATGTGTAATACCCCCCCCCCCCCCTGACAGGTCATTAAACAATAGTGAAGTGTATACTACAACAAACTACATTACGGCTATCTTTTGCCAAAATGCGTGTAAACACCAGGTTTTTTTTCAAAGTTCTCAATCCTTCAGTAATGCATAGGAAATAAATAACTTCAAACCCTCGTATCTCAGAAAGTATTGGTTTCTACAAAAAATGTTTATTATTTTCGGATTCTATGGACAAAATTGCATACAAAATTTTTTTTAAATTAAATTAGGAGACTTATTAATTGTCAGTATATTACTAGCTTGGTTAATCATACTTATGCACAGTAGACGTATATATAATATAATATATTGATCCTACCATCTTGACGCTTATACCTACAATCTTGACCCATATACATGAACACTGAACGTCGTTGCAACCTCTTCAGCACAATATCTTCAGTTTCATCATCCCCAATAATTGGGTACAGTATAGATATATAATTTCATCTTTCTTTATATACAGCTTATTATATTATCTGTCATAATATAATGAATATTTACTACTCGATAATTATTATCTTAACATATCATAGCATGCATATATTTAATTAAAATGTTTACTAAATATAACAGTTGCCTTAAAATAATAATAATTTATTCAATATATGTAATATTAGTTATTATCTGTTCTTGAGATTGTGCGTGTATAATATACATACGCATAGCGCATATACCATAGTAAACAGAATAGTATAGTATTCCCATAGTAAACAGAATAGTATAGTACCCGAGTTACATGTATTATTCAAATTTATTCTGGGTAGGCTGTGACGTCATGTATGTAAACAAGAGGTCACGTCATAGTAAACAGAATTGCTGTGGGTCACGTGGAATAGAGAATTAAGATGGCGGCCAACGCGACCGATCTGACTAATGATCTAATTATCTAGAATAAATCGTCTTCTTCAAGACTAAAAATTTATTACTATTTTGGGTGTAAAAAGACCAGTACCTAGCAATTTCATCAACAGTCATTTTTTTAAATTTTCGTCCGTACCTATGACTATAAAGATTGGATAATAGCATGCGGTAATGTGGAATTAAAAAAAATATCAACGAAAACGTTATTTAACAAAAGTTGGGTGTGTTGCAGCAATCTTTTGTGTTTTTACTGTACGTACAAACGTACGCACAATTGTTGACATGTGACGTCACAGCCTACCGGGAGACGCGTAATATCCTCCCTATAGCTCTGGGATACTATATCTTCTCTGTACTGTGGCATATACTAAGTACGTTTTCTATGAGTGACGCTGTGAAAGAAAACGATAAGCCTTTAAGGGGTACTGCATCAAAATTTGAATGGCACCTACCTTTGATATAATAAACAATTTTCTTTTTAACTAAGTTATTATAAACTAATTTATTTTTATATTCTAATAACTCTATCGCCCCTATTTCATTTGAGTAACTTTTAGTGATTACTAGACAATTGTTTAGTAAACATTTTATTTATTCAAAGTAACGTACCTAATCTAAACAGAGGAGTGAAAATAACATACGTATGCAAATATTAATATCATTCATGATTTGCAGGAATCACTACTACGCAATTAATACGACACAATTAGTACTAGGCAATTACTCGTACTGCGCAATTCAGTGGTACCTACTCATCTTCAGTCACAGGCTCTACTAATATGTCGGCTATCAGCGTCAATCCTTCTCCATAACGTGGTGAAGTAAGGGATACCCTAAGCCTTGTCAACCCAAGCACCAACGCTATAGTACACTCGTCTTCGCCAACCTAGCTCTCTCAACACTAGCACTGAATTCTCACTCATTACTCTCAGTTATGTTATTGATATATTTAAGTAAATTAATTACTAACAATTAAATATTTTATTTTCATGCAGAAGTCATTTATTTAAAGCCAAAATAAAAGTATCGAAATATTATAATTAAAATAAAGTAACAACTAAACGAGTTACAAAAGCTGTACAGAAGATGCAAGACTGAAATGAGGGAGGAGGATTATATGAGGTAAGAGATGGTGATTGGTGCGAGGATTAGCTGTGTCTGGCTGGGAGACAGAAGGATAGTGGAGGAGAAGTGGATGACCTGAAGCATTTTCTTATGGAGGTGGGGAGAGTTTAGGCAGTTGAGCTGCAGAGATCCAAGGGTGGAAAATGAAGAGGGAGCGATGGAGGTGTTCTTATTTGAGAGGGAGAAGGAAGCGGATGAAGATAACAGTTTTGGTGAGCATGTGGATTAAGAGAGCTATAGTGAAGGAAGGAGAATACTATAATTGGCTGGAACCGCAAGAAAGGCAATCCCACAGCAGCTGTCGAATGCGCTTTAAGAAATACCCTGTCTGTACTAGGCCTATAACTACCTACTTCATTTTTTCTGCTCATTTAACATCTACCTAGTGTGAGTTCAGAACTCCCGATGTGCTCTATTAAAATACCAGAAAAAGAAAAGCTCTTTTAAGAAAGCGTCTATTAGTCACAAATGAGACTAGAGTGTAATGCAACAATAAGAATTTCATGCTTTGGGTGGTGCCGGTACGGGTATCATGGTCCCACAGTTCCTAGAATACTAGCTGAAATTAGATTAGGAACATTAAAATTTTGCATAGCTATCAAAAAAAACTTAAAGAAGCGCAGTCAGTCAGTCAGGATTTTCTTGAATATGCCTTTTCCTCTGCATCACTCGTCCTCTTAAACCTCTCTATCCGCTTCAGTCATTTCCTCTTCTCTCAATTTGTCTTCCACATCTTCACCTCGCTCTTTTCTCCTCTCCGAACAGAAAGATGTTATAATTTATGTAGGTTATAATTTATTTAGGTATTACCTATAATTTATTACTATGTTTTAGATGTGTGTTGGACTTGACAAGTTCACCCTAGGCCTGTACGCTGTAGGCTAAGCCCTAAGGCTGTAACCCAGATTGTATTTGGTGGTAAATTGCCTAAATTCCAATGATATATCGACAGATATTCAATTTCTTTAATAAAAAATTCCTGTAATGTCTGAGGATATTTTGCTATTAATTCCTATACCTATTAGGTATGTCTCAGATTTTTGAAAAAGTCAGGAGTTCAGTGCACCAAATACAAACTGGACCTAGCCTCCAGACCCCAGTCTGCAAAAGAATAAGTCAATAAGATGCATGAAGTTGGGAAGTTTATCCAGCAACAATTTCCTAATTAATTCCTATGTTTACATGTAATTAGTTGAAAGAATTTTTAGATTTTTAGCCATTTTGGAGAGAAATTTGAAAATCTTTGGAGACAAATTGCCACCAAAATTAAATATACCATGTTTTAAAGAATGGACAAAGTCGCCAGTATATTGGCAACTTTTGAGGCTGAGGGGTTAAATAAGTTGGAAACAGGCATGAACTTATGAAGCATAAGCCATAAGGATATTTCCAAGTGTAAAATCTAAACTAGGAAGTAAAATTTCTCTTAAAGTATCTTAAATGTGGCTACCTGAATCCATTTTCTCACTAAACTGGCGACTTTCCTGCCACCGTGCCAGTCTGCAAAGCATGCACAATCAGTCTCCAGATATTTAAGTCTTGGTGCAATTTCTCTCCAAAGATTTCCAAATTTCTCTCCAAACCAGTTTGTATTTGGTGCACTGAACTCCTCTGACTTTTTCAAAAATCTGAGAAATAGCTGCCAACATTTTTCATCAATTTGTCTAGTCCTCCAACATTTTTCCAGTTTCTTTTCTCCTCCAAAAATTAATGGAAATATAGGAATTAATAGCTAAATATCCTCCGACATTCAACTGCCAGTCTGCAGAATGTGTCTTCTCCCGCAGAGATTTTAATTTGAGAGACAGTTACTCTCAGCAGCAGATTCAGAATCTCCCGCAGCTAAATTAATGGTAACATAGGAATTAATTCAAAATCTCCCGCAGCAAAATTAATGGTAACATAGGAATTAATTCATGATCTCCCGCAGAGATCTCAAAAGTCTAAATTTTGATCAAAAACTCCCGCAGAGAGTCTTGGAAAAATGTTCCATATTCTGCAGACTGACACTGGCAGAATTGGAACATTTTTCCAAGACTCTCTGGTCTCTGCGAGAGTTTTTGATTGAATTTTTAGATATTGGAGATCTTGAATTAATTCCTATGTTACCATTAATTTAGCTGCGGGAGATTTTGAATTAATTCCTATGTTACCATTAATTTAGCTGCGGGAGATTTTGAATTAATTCCTATGTTACCATTAATTTAGCTGCGGGAGATTCTGAATCTGCTACCGAGAGTCAGAGAGTAACTGTCTCTCAAATTAAAATCTCTGCGGGAGAAGACTCTGCAGACTGGCAACATTGCAGGAATTTTTTTATTAGAGAAATTGAATATCTCCTGACATATCAATGGAATTTACCACCAAATACAATCTGATCTCCAAAATGGCCAAAAATCTCAAAATACTCTCCAATAATTACATGCAAACATTCAAATTAATTTGAAAATTGTCGCCGGATAATTCAGGAGACTAATTTCGAGGCGTTAATAGTCGCCGGATAAACTTCACAACTTCATGCATCTTTTGCAGACTGACTGTGCCACAAGGCACACTTTTAAACATGATAAATATCTGGAGACTGATTGTGCATTACACCATTACAGCCCAGTTTGTATTTGGTGCACTGAACTCCTCTGACTTTTTCAAAAATCTGAGAAATGGCTGCCAACATTTTTCATCAATTTATCTAATAGTCCTCCAACATTTTTCCAGTTTCTCCTCCAAAAATTAATGGTAATATAGGAATTAATAGCTATATATCCTCTGACATTGCAGGAATTTTTTTATAAGAGAAATTGAATATGAGTATGTCTCATAAACTTTCCAGCTCTTTCCAAAATTTTCTCCAAAATAATCAAATTATCATTAATTCTCTCCAAAATAACATTGTAACATAGGAGAATATTAGATATTTCTCACCATTAGCAATTGAAGGGGTGAAAATAACCGTCCCTAACTCGCCATTAAAATAGAGAGTTTGGACCAGCTTCATTACCTGGGCTGCCGGAGATTATGAATCTGCTACCAAAAGTCAGAGAGGGACCTAAAACACCTTAGGCTAGTAGATGAATTTAAGAGGCTAAATGATTATGTTGCAGATTATACAGTTCCCATTAATTTATTAATGTATTTTAAGGTTTGCTAAACTACAACACCAGACTGCAGAAACTGGTAAAGTGTTCGTAGAGATATCTTATTCTGTTCATAGAAAAATTAATGTAAATATAGGGATTAATTCAGAAGTGTTCGTAGCAAAATTAATGTAAATATAGGGAATCAATTCAAAATTGCTTATCTTTTTTCTCTGAAATAAATATTCTTGCAGTGTTGGACAACTTCTAGCTGTTTATTCCTATATTTCCATCAGTTATTGTAGAGGAATTTGGTAAAATAAATGTTAAATGTCTAATCAAGTTTAAGAGGAAAATTTATGTTTTCCAGGTTTTTATGACATGGATCTCTATTATTTTATAATTAATAATTGAAGACCTTTTCAAATTCCTAGTATTTTTATTTTCTTCTAGAAAAAGTAGAAATTAATTTTGTAAATATAATTAATTATTAATTTTATTTTCTAGACTCAACAGAACTAAATTTAAATTTGTATAAAATAAATATTCATAAAAATGGCCTCTTCAATGAATGATGTAAGTATGACATTCATGAACTGTTGTATGTAATATTAACAATAGCTTCCATTTCATATTGAATACCTAGGGTAAGTTCTTTATTATCTGCCAGTTCCACATTTTCGGACACGTAAGAAAAACCATCTTACGTGACCTAAAATGTGGAACTGACCGATAATTAGGACCCTAGTGGAACTTTCCCTAGCTACTGTATATAAATGTAATGCAAAGTTCTTTTATGCTTTTTCCACATGGGCGGTTTTCTCATGCTGCGGCAAAGGAAAATTGGTTCAACTGAATAAGTGTTTTTATGTCCGTTTAGATCGGGCATTTTTTTCATGCTTCATATTTGTTGAAAAGAAAATGCCACGCGTTAAATAGACCTATGAAAGCACTAACGAAAGACTGCAAATAAGTTTATATTTTTAGTGTGTCACTTTCTTAACCACTTTTCACAGATAGTTTTATAATTATTCTTTCTATTTTTTCTCTAAAACTCGTATTTTAAAAATATTTTTTATTGATTATTTGAAAAATACTGATTTCTTTATTTTATTTTTCAGGATTCTGACTCTCAAATCAGTCAAGAAGACCAACTTAAAATCAACAAATTTGCCACATGCAACACACGACTTGAGGATATCAGAGAGGAACTCAAGAATAAGGAGGTGGAGAATCGTCTGTAGCAGTGACTCTTAAAATGGGGGGCCTGGCTCCCCTTTTGGGGCCTGGATTGTTTTTAGGGGGTGCCTGAGATGGGTGTTATATGTTGCTGATAAGTTCGGTTCTTGTTGTTAATATCATGCAGAATATACATGAAGTATATTTGCCATTTTTTTGCATGATATTAACTAAATATATTCTAATTGTATCTTTTCAACTTATTGCAATGCAATACTCAGGGGGTGCCTGATAAAAGCAAGGGGTGTGCGAGAAAATACTTTAAGAACCACTGGTAGTTATAGATAAAGTAAAGCTAAATCAGTGCAGTGTATTATTTCTTATACTCAAGAATATTAATTAATATATAATATGGTATTAAATAGGATATTTCTACTATTGTGAAATTAATTCATTCCTCTCACTTTGATATTTAAATAAATCTTATTGATTAGCTAGCTACCTATTGTAGATGGACATTCTGCAGGTTATTAAATATTTATATTCTATTTAAAATATTATTTAGCTACTTTGTGTTCATTATCATCTAACCAAAATATTAACATAAAAATAAAATTCCATCATAAATAAATGCCACTGTATTTTCATAATGAATATTAAATTATATATATTACTACCTAACTGACAAAAATACATTTGACACTTTTAATGTACTATTGTCTTATAAAATAAATGTATGCTTATTTTGTAGAACGATTTGGTGAACCTTTATTTACTTTCTTTTTCGTTATAGAACGATTTGGTGAACCTTTATTTATTTTCTTTTTCGTTGTAGAACGATTTGGTGAACCTTCATTTACTTTCTTTTTCATTGTAGAACGATTTGGTGAACCTTTATTTATTTTCTTTTTCATTGTAGAACGATTTGGTGAACCTTTATTTATTTTCTTTTTCGTTGTAGAACGATTTGGTGAACCTTTATTTATTTTCTTTTTCGTTGTAAAACGATTTGGTGAACCTTTATTTATTTTCTTTTTCGTTGTAGAACGATTTGGTGAACCTTTATTTACTTTCTTTTTCATTGTAGAACGATTTGGTGAACCTTTATTTATTTTCGTTTTCGTTGTAGAACGATTTGGTGAACCTTTATTTATTTTCTTTTTCGTTGTAGAACGATTTGGTGAACCTTTATTTATTTTCTTTTTCGTTGTAGAACGATTTGGTGAACCTTTATTTACTTTCTTTTTCGTTGTAGAACGATTTGGTGAACCTTTATTTACTTTCTTTTTCATTGTAGAACGATTTGGTGAACCTTTATTTATTTTCTTTTTCGTTGTAGAACGATTTGGTGAACCTTTATTTATTTTCTTTTTCGTTGTAGAACGATTTTGTGAACCTTTAATTATTTTCTTTTTCGTTGTAGAACGATTTGGTGAACCTTTATTTATTTTCTTTTTCGTTGTAGAACGATTTGGTGAACCTCTATTTATTTTCTTTTTCATTGTAGAACGATTTGGTGAACCTTTATTTATTTTCGTTTTCGTTGTAGAACGATTTTGTGAACCTTTATTTATTTTCTTTTTCGTTGTAGAACGATTTGGTGAACCTTTATTTATTTTCTTTTTCGTTGTAGAACGATTTGGTGAACCTTTATTTATTTTCTTTTTCATTGTAGAACGATTTGGTGAACCTTTATTTACTTTCTTTTTCATTGTAGAACGATTTGGTGAACCTTTATTTACTTTCTTTTTCGTTGTAGAACGATTTGGTGAACCTTTATTTATTTTCTTTTTCGTTGTAGAACGATTTGGTGAACCTTCAGGATGCAGAAGATGAGATGATGCTCGCATTGGATGCTGATGAGAAGCTGCCCTACCTTCTGGGTGAAGTCTTCGTCTACAAGTCACAGGTAAGCTCACAATTAATTAGAAACTCATTAGGGTGATATATCATCGAATCTAAAACTGTAGTAACTGGCAAAGAGAAGAAATTATTGTCCTAATTTCTCAAATCACAGGTTTTTAATTTTCTATTATTTTCAAATTTGTTCTAGTGTACCCAGCCCATATCAATCTTAAAATATCTACAAGCATTACAATTAGTAAAGTTTATTTTTGTAAAAGTGAAGTTTGATTGTTTAAGAAGAAATGCATAAATAATTATTATTTAACTTTTATTCTAATATTTGTATTATTTTTCATGCTTGATAGAACAAGTTGAACCGTTGTCAACTTCTGTGAACTTACCCTAGCTATATAATTTTGTATCGGCCAAGTTACTGCATGCTAAGACTATAACTAGAGAAGTTAGCTAATCAAGGAGGTACAGGAACACTGTCAGTGTTATGAAAATGTCGTCACTTTGCTCTAGGACATTTAGGTGAATATTCCACATTATAAATAAAAGCATATACAGTAGTGGACAAAATATAAGGGTTGACAAGTAAAAGTTATCTAAATTTTTAATTTCATAAAAAGTACAAAACACACATTATTGAAATTTTGCATGTATTTTCGTATAGAGCTCATATGTTTTCGTATGAAATTTCAAAGCATTTGTAAATATTCTATCAATGGTTCGATATTCCATCTCAAACACTAAATTTAGCTCTGGTCAAAAGTTAAGGGTAGCCATCATAAACTTAGAAATATTCCCGGATATTGGCAATTAACTTAATACTTTGTGAATGTTCCTATATCACTTCAATACATCTTCTTTAGATAGATATCTTGTTCTTACCTACCCTTATAATTTGTCCACTACTGTATGTAATAGCTTTATTTGATTTTGTTACCAGCCCTTATTTAATAATTAGAGTACCGTTTTTATTTCTCCTATCCATAGTTTAGTTTTTTAACTACCTAGTAACCAACTGACATACATATATTAGCTACATTATTGCTCCAATTTTTAATTAAAAAGTTACTATCACCTCTTCATTTTTCTTGCTAAGTGACTGCATAATTTGCAACCACCAGTTGTTCTAGCTAGGTCACTTTATTCTCTGACTACTTCTTCCAGTATTTAATTTCCTTTTGACATCAGTGATATGGCCTTTGGTTCCGAAGCAGACGTTCAAACCCCTAATTAATTCATTTTCCCCAGGACTCTGCCTCCGAAAGCATAGCCAAGGAGCGAGAAGTTCTCAATGAGGAAATAACGCAACTAAAGGCCAGGGCCGCTGAGTTGGACAGTACGATGGGAGAGCTGAAGGCGCACCTTTACGGAAAGTTCGGCAACAACATTAACCTGGAGGCTGAGGATGAATAAACTGATATTCTTTGGAATGACCTTTAAACTTCTATCATCACTGCGATACTAATTTAGAAACTCATAATATTAACAATGTATCCATGATACCAGCAGGTATCATGGATAGCTATAGTAAGTTAGATCATACTTTTGTTTTCTAGATTGAAATATGTACTCATACCAAATTGAAAAACAAGTTGTCAATATAGTTTATTCATATGCAAAATATTAACACTCTCTAACTAACAAAAAATATATTCCGACTCAAAAAGTAGTTTCAATTTCTCAATATAGATTCTCTAACAAAAATATGCATAATATAGACTGTGTCTTTGAAGAAATTAACGGAATGACTGAAAGGAGATCTATGTTGTTCCCTGTTATTGAGGAGATGTTACAAATTATCAGACCGTTTCTCATTTCCGATCATGAAAGAAGCTATAATACTTCGTTTTTTTTTAGATTCATGTTACTAATATGGCCATTAAATAACTGATTTAATTACAATTGAGTATAATAGGTGTGAAGTAATTTATTTAAATTGGTATCCATGATACTAGCAGGTAGGTAGCTATTATAGATACCAATTAAAATAATTAGTTAAATTTAAATTACTAGAATAGTTTTTCTTATATGATCGAAGATGTGTAGCTGCCCAATAACTCGCACCTTGCCCTCTAGTTTAATGTTCATCACTAGAGTCAGTCCCCATCTGATGACATTCCTGAGAAGTACTCTCCGTCTGACTCACAAGCAGGTGACTCTTTCTGGTAAATGAGGGCACTGGAGTCAGCCTGGCATTGCTGGGGAAAAAAGAAATGATGAGTCGAATTAAAGGCCACATATAATATGAGTAGAGACTTATGGGATATTAGTCTGTTTTGTCCTAAAAAATCCGTTGCAGTAACTAAACTAAAACAGGGTTGTGACAATATGCTTTTTAAATCATTGAGAATATTATAGACGGAGAGAATTAAAGAGTATTGAATGGTTCTACACCAGCGGTATATAGTATTCTATTCCATTTCATTTCGTCTGTGATATTCTTAAGATCTATGATTTATAAAGCATATTGTCACAACCCTCATGATGAGTCCAAAGAACATTGGAACTTTGTCTACCAAGTTAATTGTGCGATATTGTGGAAGCAGAAAAATCCAAATGAATATAATTTTTTCTAAATTTCTAATAAACCTAAAGTAGTGATTTAGTCATTAGAAATTTTGTATGGATTTTCAGACTAAAGTATAGATTTGATTTGTATTTAGAAAATAAATGTACAGGGCAAACTACAAGTTACTTACATTCTACTACACGTACTAAGTAGCTAATTAAATAGAAGCTAACTGTTATTATTTAGTTAAATTAAATTATCAAGCAATTAAATAGAAGCTACCTGCTTTCAAAATAAGAACCCGTTACTTAGAATTTAAGAAGAAATAGCTACACACTTCTACAAAAGCACTCACCAGCAACATTGCTTGTAGTTTCTCTTCCACTGAGCCAAGCACGAGTCTTTTCTCTGGCTGGTGCACCCAGCACTTCTCCATGAGGGCCCAGCAGTCCGGGGTGAAGGAGGAGAGACACTCTGGTCTCACTCCTGTAGAAGTTAGGCTGATGTTAGACTATAGGGCAGTGGTTCTAAACACGTTACCCGGGTATTAACACACCGATGAGTCAATACGCATTTTAACATGCAAATAATAAATAGATGCGCAATGATTCATCAAAGAATCAGCAGTTTTATTGAATTTTATAAGTCTACTAGTGTACTTTCCCGTTAAAAATAACGGGTCATCCTCAATACTAATATATTACCCGTTATTAGGTTACTTTTAATGAATTCAATTAAAATTAAATTTTCTGCATAGTCTAATTTATTTCATAGATAAAAATACATTTAAAAAGTGAATAGAAACAGGGGAATTTAAATATCAAGTCAATATATTCCCGTGCGTATCATAGTTACATTCTTCATGTTTAATACCCGTAGTGTAAAAGCGGACACCAAATAAATAAACACACGACGGAAATAATTAGGATAGATAACCGTATAGCAAGGGGGTGTACGAGAAAAATACGTAAGAACCACTGTTCTAACTAACGACATTTGGCCCCATTCACACTTTCATTAGGAAAAATGAAACATTTTTTCTACCGCAAGTGTGAATGGCTCCGTTAAAATTAATTGCAGCTAAACTTTTTGCCATGAGCATTATTTCTAACGCGGCGTTGAGAAACGCAAGTGTGAAGGGGGCCTTACACCCACTGTCCGATTACGGCAACATTGAATCAATTTAACACTAACCTCATCATGCGCCATATATGGTACACAGCTAACTTCCTCAACCTACACGCTAAAACTTCTTGGTAATTTTTTGAAATTGATTTTTCTCCAACATATACTGAATTCTTTATAAGACTAGTGTTGGAAAAGTGAGAAATAAAAATTGCAATATTTAATTCGTAAAAATATTCAGGCAGACCTGCTTTAACTCAAAAATCGTACATCACATAGACTTAGAGAAATAAGGGAGACACAACTTTAAGTTTAGCATTGTTACTCCGATCTTCTCGTTTTCTGTTAACAAAAACCAAAGAACGATTGCATGGTACACTAATTCTATGTACCATATTTTGTATAATTCTTTCAATGTAAATAAAATTGTTTGAAAATAATTTCGCTACAACTGATGTAGCTAGGGGTCAACTCCGCTTCAAATCATCCTGCTAGAAAAGGGGGGTCTGCCTGCACTACATATTATCACTAGAAATATCAGAAAAATATGTTTTAAAAAATAAAACTGTACCTATATGCAAATTAAACAAAATTGCAGGTACGACATTACCGACATATCACGAGATGCGGTAACCCAAGCAATTCATTATAAATCAGCTCCATGAATTAGGTAATAATGTTCTAATTTAAATAATAAATGAAAATTGAACAATAACAACCACTTCAATGGGTGGTGGATAAGTTAACAATTAGCGAACAATTCCACATTTTCCATCACATAAGAAATATAAATGACTAATAGCTATCATTATTTGACTTATGTTTAAAGAATTATTAAATACTTTCCTGAGATGATCGAAAATGTGGAAATGTTCAATAATTCAGAATTTACCCTATTTAGTGGTATCACTAGTTAATACTTTTTTCTAATGCAAGTGAATTTTTCCGTACCTTTGAAGACGGCGAGTTTGAGTTCTTCTTTACTTTTCTGGATGCAGAAGTTCCTAGGCATGTTAGTTTTTCCAGAGCAGAGGTACCAAAAGAGAACCCCAAAGGCATACACGTCAACACTGCTGTCGTAGTTGCCTGTGAAAAGTTCCGGCGCCATGTGAATGGGTGTCCCGACAACACTTCCGGTGATCATTGCCTCAGGTTTGCAGAAGTCCAAGTCAGTGACTTTAGCTCTGTCTTCAAAGTCGAGGAGAATGTTCTTAGGTTTGATGTCTCGGTGTATGAGGCCTTGCGAGTGGAGAAAGCGAATGCCTTGAACTACGTCAATTGCTATGTTCAAGACCTGCTGTTGATTCAAGCCCTGTTTGATGGCAGTGTGGAGGTCGTACTTGTGGACGTCCATTACTAAAAGGACGCACTGGTTGACTGCTTTACTCCTGTGTTCCTGACTGGATCCGCTAAAGTGCCTGTCAATGACACAGGCATGAATGCCAACAATCCTCTCATGGTGCCCCATCAGTCGAGTGTAGTAATACTGCATGGCGATGTCTCTCCATTGAGTCGCATCTCTTGGAATGATTGTTTTTATTGCGCATGGAGAAAACTTCCCCCACTTTTTACACGAGTAAACAACGCCAAAGTGACCACGCCCCAATTCAGCATCTAACTTCGGCAAACCGAAATTGACCCAAAAGTGGATAGAGTCGGAGAGGAGGGCCAAACGTGCAAGCTTGGGGGCGTGGACTGACTTCAATTGCAGTTGTTGAAGGTGTGTGCTTTCTAACGTGTTACTCAAATAGTTCTCAAGGAGTTCCAAGTTGTTGAGGAAAGTAGTATGGGCAGACTTTATCTCACTGGACAGCTGAACTGAGACTGACCTGGCTAGTCTTTTCTCCGACAAATTGGCGATCATGTCTTCGGCAACTTGCCGTTGCCACAAAGACGAATTGGGAACTATACCTGCTACTGAAGAGCTTGCCCCTATGAACACCTTAATCCTCTCCCAAATACCCCTGAGCAAGCCCCAGGATGAGGTTGGTCGGACTTCCACTTGGTAGGCTGCGTTGACTAGTTTCTTTAGAGCGTGCGTTACATTTGGCTGTTCGTTGCTTTGGCTACAGTCTTCCTCCAGTTGACTGAGACATCTTTGTAAAGTGCCTATGCAGTTATCTCTCAGACCTTGAACACCTGACACCAAGTGGTTACCAACACGTCTGTTGATTTCTTTCAGCACTAGTTCTTGTATTAAAGACTCAGAGTAATCAGGCAATTGGCATTTTTCGGCATAAGAGAGAATAAATTCTTTCTCCACAGATAGAGTTCTTGTGATCAAGTTGCGTATGTGTTCCTCCTTTTGCCGTGCGGCAGATAAAAGACCGACATAAAGCTTCTCTTCCTGTTCTTTGGCGTAGGCTAACCTTTTGGGAGTTATTTGAAGTTGTCGGGAGAATTCGAAGGCAAAGACTACAAAACTAGAAAGGCACCTGCTTTGAACTTTACTGAGCAATTGACTGGTGTAGGAAAGGTGGCATCTTAAAGCCGTTTTTATCCAATATTTAACAATATTGAAATTGGAGAATGAATTGATAAGACCGCAGCCAATACACAACTGGGAGCAATCGCCTTTGGAACAAGAGTTACTATTTGGTACTTCGGTTTGGGAAGAGAAGAAAGGGTTTTTTGGGAGATCATTCACATTCAAATGACTGTGGAAAAAATAATTGCATTTTGAATTACTAGACAGCTGAATCATTTTCAAATCTTGAGATAAGACATTGAGAATGTTCTCAGGCATGTCCAAGTATTTCATCAGATCAGTGGCAGGGTTTGAATCTGAAGATGAACTCACTGGATAATTACTTCCATGCGCAATGTCGTCTCTATTCATCTGCAGTTTCTGATAGAGTAGCGCAGTGTTGTACTCAATCCTTTCAACATCTTTACTGTTGTATTCTTCGTTGCAATCTCCAAGTGTAATAATTTTCGGAGTAGACTTTGCTTTCATAGGTGGCTTTTTTGCCCGATTTTCGGGATCTTGGTCAGCAAAAGAAATCCTTCGTGGTTCAGTTGGTGGGCAGTTTAGTTTCAACATCGGATCAGAATCGTTGGCAACGTTTTCACACGGAGACCTATCGTCCATCTGAAATATCATCTGACTGTTTTCGGGACTTTCTTTTTGACGTGCTTCTTCTGTCACTTGTTTGTTTTCTTCAGAAACCAGTTGGTGCAGAGGAGAGAGGGACACATCTGGCGACTTTTGGGGCACACTCTCAATATTGGGAAGTGTTATGAGTCCTATAGAAGATAGTAACTTGAGTCTCTCTTCTTTAGATAGAGACTGGCAGTGTTGAATGGGTGGGACACGCATGAACATCACGGGACAATTTGACGAGTTTGATTTTATGTCCTTCAGCTCTGTAATATCCTGATAAAAAAATATAACATTAAATAGCTACATAAGTAGAAAAAACTACAATATGTTAAACTATACACAAAATCATAATTCTATGATTAGAGGTTTCAGAAAACTGATTAGCTAATAAATGAGTGACCAATAGCATACTAGTAACTAATATATAAAAAATAAGAATTTTTTTTTTTAATGTAGCCTAGCTAGCTAACTCATATCGACTAGATGGAATTCCTAAGGCAAAAGTTAGCTACCTCATCCGAAAGTTCATCCCTGGTGATGGCGTAAAATATCACAGCGTTGACGTTTGGAAGAACTGATCCCAGGAATGTTGAGCCGACATCAAATTCACTCGTCTCGAGGGCATTGGAAAACTCCAGGAGATTGGAAGACGCGTAAATATCATGAGAAGATTTAGACCTTTTGAGATGTGACTGGCGGTGATTGGACTGAAGAGGATCTTCAAAAGAAGAGGGAAGTGAACTGGAGATCATCACATCCGAGTCATAAGAATCCAAGAATGATTTTCTCTTGTCATGCTTGTAAAATTCGTATCTGAAAATTTGAATAGAAATGAACATAGCTGTTTAACCCTTTAGCACTCAAGACATGATGTAGGCTAAAAAAAATATTATATAGAGCAAATAACCCTTTTAAAAAAGAATAGGATAAAAAATCACCTTTTTTTTATAAAGTCAAACATCATTTTAGAAAAACTTTGGGTGGCTCAAAATCCGAATTCATTATGTGGCATAGATAGCATATATATATTTCACGCTTCTTATATCCAGAATATGATTATATTGAACAAATATAGCCATTATTTGATGTTCTTCTAATGTACTCCACAGAGGACGTTGTGCATTAGGTGTTAAATGATGTACAATTCCGTAAGAGGAAACAGAGAAGCAATAGCTATTACCTAAAGTGAGTTCCAAATTATCACACTGTTATAAATCTTTGATCAAAAAGTGTAATAGTTATTATTAAAAAAGAGTGAGGCTGAACTTTTATTCTTACTCATAGCATTATAAAAAATGTGGATTCATCTGATAATTCAGAAGGTAAATAGTTAATCTAGATACCATTTCATATTCTTGACATTCAAATTGGCGTAAATTTTAAATTATTTATTTTGCCAATATAATTAGGTAGCTACCTGTTCATGTTCTTGACAGAGTGGTAGATAGAAGAGGTGTTCAACAGGAGGCAAGAGGCATCTGATCGAGACATCGGCAAGCTTTTGAACGATTCATTTGATTTTCCAATATTGTGAGGGTGGGTGTTATCCAAGAGAGGTGTTAGAGGGGTACCCAGTGGGGTGTTATGTGTACTCAGTGGAGAGTTATGGGTTGATGCACCCTTTGGTCTGGGTATAGATAGAGATTTACTTGAAGGAAGATTAACCCTCTGAAGCTCTATGCCTGTAGAAACATCCTCGCATTCTTCTTCGGAATCGCAGAACACTTCAAAAGCTGATGAAACATCCGATAGGTCATCATCATCAAGATTTTCTTCTTGATGGTCACTGCAACCCTTCATAATCTGAGAAATCCTTTCACTGCTTTTCTTGAAGGATTTAGAGAGTTTCTCACTTATTTTGTTCATTTTAAGCGTTTCATGTTTCTTGATAGTCGGAGTTATTAAAATTTGGACCTGTTCTTTTAGCAGCGAGTGATTGAATCCGACATCCAAAAGAGCATCACGCAGTATCGGGTCCTGGAAATTATTGGACAAAAAAGTAACATTAGGAGAAGTTGAAAAGTCTTAATTTCATGAAAATATTGTAGATAAAAACAGAAGAAACAAAATAAGAAATATTCATCTAAAGTCAAACCAAGTAGGTACCAACTAATCTTGTAGCTACAGACACGATAAAAATGAATTGTGAACACATTAAAGATATCTTATCAATCTTCAATTTCATTTGCAGTAGGTAATTATATCTGTTTATATCTTAACCATTGTGAAAAAGCAGATATATTTTCAAACATAAAAATAATTCACTGAAACATCGGTGATTAGCTACATACGGGATTTTGATAGCTAAGGTAAAAAAGACTCACACTGATATGTTCATTGCCAAGTTCAATTTCAGAGAGAGGAATTTCCATGATTATGTCCTCATGATCTCGACTCTCAGAATGAGATCTTCCGCTGACATTGCACTTTCTCATGATCTCCTCTGAGAGCTTTTTGTCAAGAAGTGCCTTGAGCTGACTGACAGAAAGATCAGGAGTTTGGGAGATTGCCCCATTTCTCAAAACTGAATTTGCTTGCGATAGAGAAGAGCAGCTAAAGTTGGTGAAGGAATGCTCGTTGGTAGCTGAAAAAAGGTCAGTGGCCAAGACATCAGCTGAGGGATCGATGTCGCCACTCCCACTCAGATCTATGATCCTTTTGCCGTAATCTATGGACTGGATCTTGTTCAAGTTTGAAGTCTCGCACACGCAGTTTGGTTCGCTCTCATCCGGTCTGACTACAGAGTAGGTAGTCTCCCCAGGGGAGTAGGAAAGTTTAATTCCTCTCCAAGGTTTTTCAGCAAAATGGACAGGATTTCCTTTTTCAGAAACATCACTATTGTTGGAAAAACTACTTTTTCCAGATGAAATGTCAAAATTCAGGGATGGATTAGTTCTCAGAGAGCCACAGAGATGTTTATCCTCCCTCTGTAGCTGTTCATTGACGGACCCACAGAAGTGCTGAGTGCCACAGAAAGGCAATAGCTGAACACCGAGTAGTTTGGTGAGAACGGAAACCTTGCCGTAATTGTCCTGCCCAGCTATTACTATAGTCATTGGTGACCTTATTCTGCTCTGAAGTTCTTTGATTTCAGCTTTAGTCGCACTCAGACTGCTGATTTGCTCTGAAAAAAATGAAAAACATGATTATAAACAAGATGAACAAATAGGGCAAGTTATGAATTAATGGACAGTTCCACATTAATTAGTTTCATAATTCATATCCATGATAACTACATTCATCATAAATGAAATAAAATCAAGTTAAATAAAAGTATTATATTTTATTCTACATGATCATAAATATGGAACTGTCTGCTAATCAAAACTTATCTTCCTTATTATTTTTCACAGAGTTAAAACTACTAACAATTAGCTAGCACTAGATTAGCTTGAAAATTTCTAATCAACTATCACATATCAGATATATATAAAGAAACTAAATAATAATTAGAATTTAACAGGTTATTTTAATTATAATATAGCGCTAACGCGGGTAATTCTCCCGCACCCCCCTTATCTCCAAAACTATTTGGAATTTTGAATTTCTGTTAAGTAATAGAATCTCACCTTCCGATAGAGAGTCAGTTCTGATGACATCTTCTATAGCTATGAAAGTTTCACTATGGATCTTCTTGAGGTTCTTTAGCACTTTGTTGTAGTGCCGATATTCTCCACTCAAACCTACCGTCTTCTTCTCTTGTTTTTCCATTGTGGTGACCTCTTGCTACCATTGGGATTTTGTCTAAAACCCCTCACTAGTTAAAGTGTGTTTGAATGAAAGTAAATCATCTTTCGAATCAACTTGAAAAAAACTGAAAAAAATAATTTAGGTATTTTCTAGAGTTAGCTAGCTGATAATTAAAAAAACAAGGGTATGCTAGAACAATGCTAGCTACACAGAGAGTTTCAGTTTTGATCCAGACACTAGAAATTGGTAAAGTCTTCTCCAAAACATACTTTATATTACCTTCTGTTCTCGAAATGTATGTATCTCTCTTCCCTCCAGTTCCAAAATAAACTACTACAAGGTTTACCTTCTCTTTTCTCATCCACCCTACCATCACCATGCAATTGGCAAACTCTTCCTCAACCTTCTCCAAAAATATACCACTATTTTCCTCATACAGGACCATTTTGCCTCCTCCCTTCTTCTCTTCCATCCTCCTCATACAGCTTATTACCTCTACATGTTGCCCTACTCTGATGTTATCAACTCTTTTCTGTATCTCTGTAAGGCATACAACTGTTCTTTCCTCCAATAATCCATATACTTCTGTGTATTTCTCATTTGTCAATCCTGGTATATTCATTATCCAAGTCTTGAATTCCCCTCTCCTTTCTTCCCCATCTCTTCCCTTCAAAAACTTTCACCTTCTGTCACACTTTCCCTCCGGTCTGCTCTTCTTTCGCTTCAACCCCCAGTTGCACATCACCTCCACACCGCTCCCTCTCTGCTCATACCATCTGTAAAATTCTGGCTTTTGTCTGATCCTCCTCAGTTTCCACCTGTTGTTACTTTTTGTCTCTGCTCTTGTGAGTCTCCTCCATTTCTCTGGTCTTGCTCTCTTCTATCAATCTTAATAAATTTTCCTCGCCTGATCATAAAACTAGATTCTCCCTCTCTTTGCCTCCGATCTCTCAATTCCTCTCTCAGATTGTCTATCTTTTCTCCTCTCCTCCTCTGTCATGTCTCTCGCCAGGTATACCCTCAATTTCTTTGCATTACTTATGGCCCATTTTTACTCCTCATTTCCGAGTTTCACAAGCAGTGGTCTATTGTTTTCATTTTTCTTTCCAATTCTTATCAGCTTTTCCACTCATGTCCTGCATACCCATCTATTCCAAAAAAATCTCACCACACATCTTCAAGTCCTCATTGTACCTTTGCTCTGCTTCCACATTTTCCAATTCTCTCAGATTAAAAATTATGTTTTTTTTCGTCTCTCTCTTTCTATATCTTCAATTTTCACACAGATAGCTTCAACTTGTTTTCCTTCCTGCGCGCTTTTCTTTTTTATCTCATTCATCCCTTCCATTACGATCTCCTTTTTC
Source organism: Caprella mutica (assembly GCA_947561585.1). Taxonomy (NCBI): domain Eukaryota; kingdom Metazoa; phylum Arthropoda; class Malacostraca; order Amphipoda; family Caprellidae; genus Caprella; species Caprella mutica. The sequence goes on from CANNZV010000735.1 coordinate 22,463, forward strand.
ATCTTCTCCATCTGCCTCATTCTTTCTTCGCTGTCTCACTCTCCTATTTTCTCTCTCAGCTTCCTTTCATTTCTCATGTTCGTTGTTCCCCTTCATGCCCTTCATTTCTGCTTTCTGTTTCTTCTCTCTTCATTTCTTTCAATCCATCTTCCATTTCATTTTGTCCTTCTCTCTTTGTTTTCCTCATCCTCTCCTTTGCCTCCCCATCCATTCCATCCATCCTTGACTTCACTTTTTCTATAGTAGCTCTGATCTTTTCATTTTCTAATTGCATAATTTCAAACTTTCCCATCCAAGTTTTCTTCATTTCATCCAATGCCAAACTCATCTGAATTTCAATCTCAGTGCTCATTTTCTTCATTTCTTCTTCCATTTTTCCTTCACAGTCTCCCTCCATTATCCCAATCCTGTTTTCAATTCCCTCCACTCTTTTCTTCAGCATCTCATTCTCCTTTTTTATACTCCTATTCTCTTTCTCACACTCTTCCATTCTTTTCTTAATTTTCTCATTTTCCTCTGTTAGCTAATCCACTTTACCACTGCATCTGTTACAGTCCCATTTAAACTAGGGCTGTACCGATACTATCTGAATCGGTACTCGTTATATCGGCCATTTTTTAGGTATCGGTACTCAATATCGGATCGGAAAATATTAATTTAAAAATGGCGATACCACCGATACTATTAAAAAGTCTTATTTTTATCAAAAAATTTACTTACTAGCTACATCTTTCATTGCTTTAGTTTCTATTGTTGGGAAAATACATGATGAATAATTGAATATAGTCATAACTAATTAATTTTGTATAAAGTGTCTTTTCTTAAGTTTACCAGCAGTAGACAACAATAAACTGCAAATGAAACATGTTCAGATGGGCAACTGAAGTTACTGAACCAATTATGACAGATGTATTATGATTATAATAAATAGGTGGTAAGAATTTCGATTCTGGTTAAATTGTTATAAGTAAGAAATTGGTAAGTTTTAAAAACGTGCGAGTTATATATATAATTCATAAGCTCATGTACCGTGCCGTACGTAAGTTTGTAAACAAAATGACTGTCTGATACGCACTATAAGTAGGTATATTCCAAACAGACTCAGACATGTATCAAACTTGTACTAAAACGTTTATAAAGAATAAGTCGTTGCTACTCAACGAATATAAGCAGAGTATTAAGAATAATGGTTAAATGAAATAAATTAATCATGCTTTGGATTATAAACAATGATTATAATACTTGAAACTTATTAATATTAAATTTAAAAACAAACTAGACGAAGACACGGAAATACCAATTCATTACATCCGGTTTCTTAGCACTACTCTACTCATACGTCAACAATGCTTCCAACCAATAGCAGTGCACATTCACAGTCTCAACAACATTGAATATAAGTATTTGGTAGCTCATTGGTAGATAATAGATCGTGCATACCTGCGTAGTACGTACATTATACGGTACATATCTGACTTGCTGAATCTGATACTATTGTATCAGATTCAGTACATTTAATATATAGGTACATAAAATTAATAATAATATGTAATTAAAAAATATCGGTGTATCAGTATCGGGAATATCGGTGATTTTTAGGTATCGGTGTATTAGTATCGGTGTATTGGTATCGGCAGATTACCAAACACTTAGTATCGGTACTCGTATCGGTATTGGCAATAATCATGGTATCGGTACAGCCCTAATTTAAACTTCTCATCCAATTTACTCAGCATTTCACATTCTTTCTTAGTAAGCTTCCCACATTCCACATGGAACCATCATTTGCAAAGATCACATATCATTCCATCTTCTCCCATACCCTTTATCATTTCTTGGCTTTTATTAGGTCACCTCCTTCCCCGTGCCACATTCCATCCTTCAGTTCCTTTTTTTTTTCTTTCTTTGTGGGTGTCCGTGCCAGCCTGCTATACTCCCAGTTACACCACAATCTTCTTTCACACTATTGACTTAAATCTATTAGTCACTTTAATAACTGATGTTTTCACTCCTTATAGATATTGGAATTCACCATGGCTTCCATATTAATTCCAGACTGCAGGAACTGGTAAAGTCTTCTCCAAGAAATCCTCCATTTTGGCTTCTTTTCTCAGTAAAATACTTGTAATTATAGGAGGAAATTAAGGATTGTTCACACAGAAAATGTCCCACATTATGCAGACTGGTATTAATTCAGAAGAGAATCATAGATAAGACAAAACACGTCTTCACCCAAGTAATAAAGCACGTCTAAACTCGACATTTCAATGGCCCATGTTTCAAAGTATGGACAAAGTCGCCAATATACTGGCGACTTTTGAGGGGTTAAAAAATGGAAAAACATGTAATAACAAGTTAATCACAACCAAAATAGTCTCAAGACTCAAGAGAAGCACATGCATCAGACATGAAGCATAAGGATATTTCCAAGGGTAAAATCTTCACTAGGTCCTGCTAGGAAGTCAAATTTCTTCTTCAAAGTACCTTAAATGTGGCGACATGGATCCATTTTCTCGCGAAACTGGAGACTTTCCTGCCACACTTGAAACATGGTTAATGGCAAGTTTGTGACAGTTATTTTGAGCACTTCAATTGCAAATGGCGATAAAAACCTAATATTCTCCAATGTTACAATGTTATTTTGGAGAGAATTTTTGCTAATTTCCAGTTTGCAGAAACTGGTAAAGTGTTTGTAGATATCTCTACTTCTGTTAGTAGCAAAATTAATGTAAATATAGGGATTAATTCAGAAGTATTAGTAACAAAATCAATGTAAATATAAGAATTAATTCAAAATTATTTGGAGAGAATATCCCATTTTCTGCAGACTGGGATAATTGGATAATTTTCGAGAGAAATTTGATCATTTTGGAGAGAGTTGGAGTGACAAATGGAGAGTTTATGAGCTAAACTATTTTACTTGGGCCTTCACAGCACGAGAGTAACCAGACTGCAAAATATGGAACATTTATCCAAGCCTCTCTGCAGGAGTTTTTGATTGAATTTTGGAAATTGGAGATCTCTGCAGGAGATCATGAATTAATTTGTATACTACCATTAATTTTGATGCGGGAGATTTTGAATTAATTCCTATGTTAGTATGTTACCATTAATTTAGCTGTGGGAGATTCTGAATGACTGAATCTGCAGCTGAGAGTCAGAGACAGAGAGTAACTCTATCTCAAAATAAAATCTCTGCAGGAGAAGAGACACATTCTGCAGACTGGTACTATTTTACTGAGAACAGAAGCCAAAATAGAGAATTCCTTAGAGAACAGTTTACCAGTTCCTGCAGTTTGGCAAATAACATGGCAACATAGGAATTGAATAGGACCTAGGTGCCAGTCAGCAAAGCATGTACAAATTTCCATTCTACAAAAGATGTATGAAGTTGTGAAGTTTATCCGGCGACTATTGAGAGCTTGAAATTAATCTCCTGAATTATCCGGTGACAATTTTCTAATTAATTTCTATGTTTACATGTAAATGTAATGATGTAATTACTGCCTTAGTGGAGTGTATTGTGAGATTTTTTGCCATTTTGGAGAAAAATTTGAAAATCTTTGGAGAGAAATTACCCAAAAAATAAAATATCTGGAGACTGAGTGTGCATGCTTTGCAGACTGGTGCACAATCCAGTCTTCCCCAGCCTATATTCTGTGGTAAATCCCACCGACGTGTCGGTGGAATTTTTCTCCATTGAAAATAATATTCTGGCTATTTACTCCTATGTTACCATTAATTTTCAGTGGAAAAATGGGTAAAATATTGGTGGGTCACCCAAAGTACTGGAAATTTATATTTTATGGTGGATTTTTTCAGCTTTTTCAAAAAGTCAGTGAAATTTTGTATAAATACAGCTGGAGTCTCCTGATATTTAATTTTTGGGGCAATTTCTCTCCAAAGATTTTAAAATTTCTCTCCAAAATGGCCAAAAATCTCAAATAATTACATGTAAACATAGGATTTGATTAGGAAATTGCCAGTCTTCAGAATATGTGAGATATTTGGGATTTTCTCTCCTAACATTTTTGAATTATTTCCTATAGTTACATTAATTTTGCTTTGAACACATCTGAATTAATCTCTATATTTGCATTAACTTTACTAAGAACAGAATAAGAGATCTCTACAAACACTTTAACAGTTTTTGCAGAGTCGCAGACTGGGAAATTGTCTCCGGATAATTCAGGAGACTAATTTCAAGGCCAGGAGGCCTCAATAGTTGCCAGATGAACTTCACAACTTCATGCATCTTTTTCTTTTGCAGACTGGCGACTCCACTCTGGAAAAAGTAGTCTTTTCTGATGGATTAATCACTGTTGGAGTTTAGAAAACCTTAAAATACAGTAATAAATAGATGGAAACTGAATAATCCGCAGCATTTAGCTTAAAAATTTAATTATATGTTAGCCTAAGGTATTTTCCAGAATGGACTGGCATCTGGCAGGCGATGGATTAATCCACAAATCCTGCTGTATTTTTCAGACTGGGTTGCAATTATGGTTCAAAATTACTAGGTACCCCAGTCGGCAGTCTGCAAAAGATGCATGAAGTTGTGATGTTTATCTGGCGATTATTGAGGCCTTGAAATTAGTCTCCTGAATTATCTAGCGACAATTCTCTATTTAATTCCTATGTTTACATGCAATTAGAGGAGAGAATTTTGAATTTTTTGGCCATTTTGGAGAGAAATTAGAAACCCAGTCTGCAGAATATGGGACATTTTTGACATTTTCTGTGTGAACAATTGCATATTTTCTCATATTATTTACATGTATTTTACTGAGAACAAAATCCAAAATATTACATAGCCAGGGTGGAAAGTTGGGCACAAAACCATGTTATCTCGCGACAGAAAATAGAGGATTTCTTGGAGAACAGTTTACCAGTTCCTGCAGTCTGGTTAGAAACTCTCTGGGAGAGAAATTGCCACAAAAATTAAATATCCGGAGAGTGATTGTGCATGCTTTGCAGACTGGTAGCGTAAGTACCTAACGTAACCAAGTCTGCATAGCATGCCAGACTGTATTTCATGGTAAATTCAACCGACTTGTCGATGGAATTTTTCTCCAATAAAAATACTATTCTAGCAAAGTTGGTGGATTTTTTTAGCTATTTATTACTATATTACCATTAATTTTCGGTGGAAAAATGGCTAAAATGTTGGTGGATCAGCCATATTACTGGAAATTTATGGTGGATTTTTTCAGCTTTTTCTCAAAGTCAGTGGAATTTTGTGCACCAAATACAGACAGGAAAGCATGCACAATCAGTCTCCAGATATGATATTTAATTTTTGTTGCAATTTCTGAATTTCTCTCCAGAGATTTTCAAATTTCTCTCCAAAATCCAGACTGCAGGAACTGGTAAGTGGCCAGTCTGCAGAATATTCAATATAGGACATTTTTAACATTTTCAGTGCAAACAATCCTTAATTGAGTTAATTCCCTTTTAGACTCTAGTTCTAAACTTCTATGTTTACATGTATTTTACTGAGAACAGAAACCAAAATAGAGGATTTCTTGGAGAACAGACAACAGTTTACCAGTTCCTGTTCCCATAAGTATCTAAAAGCTGAGCGGCGCACCACATTACGGCGCACTACAATACGGCGCACCACTGTACTTTCAATTAATGACCTCAATGTGAAAAACCGTTATGTAGTTTGTTGTATCCGCTAGTTTGTTGTTCTGCACACTTCATGATTGTTTAATGACCTGGCAGGGGGGGTTCGGGGGGCGGCACGCCCCCCGATACATCTACCTAACGGCTAACTGATAAGTTTTCATTTACATCTCAGACTGAAAGTTTACAATAGTTACCCCATAAAATTACAATTACAGTTTTCTATGATGAATTTTATTTTCTATTCCAAATTAAACATCTCAATCAAATAATTAAACTGTGTAGTAGGTATAAACTTTGGATTCAGGTACCGTCAGGTGTCAGACATAAATTTGATACGACAATTACCTATCAAATAATTTGATTGATTAATACAGATTAATGACAAATGGTGTGAATTTGATTCAAATTCACACCATTTGTCATTAATCTGTATTCAAATTACCTATCTAATAGAATGTACAGTGGTGCGCCGTAATCTGGTGCGACGTACTGGTGTGCGCCGCTCAGCTTTTAGATACGTATCCCTGTTCCTGCAGTCCAAGTAATAAAGCATGTCCAAACTCGCCATTTTAATGGTGAGTTTGTGACAGTTATTTTGAGCCCTTCAATTGCAAATGGCAAGTTTTATCTATTTTTCTCCTATGCTACAATGTTATTTTGGAGAGAATTTATAAAAATTTGATCACTTTGGAGATAATTTGTTGAAATTTGGAGAGAACTGGAGAGACAAATGGTGAATTTATGAGACATACTATTTTACTTGGCCTGCAGTCTGGGTAAGTGGTAAACTGTTCTCCAAGAAATCCTCTATTTTGGCATTTGTTCTCAGCAAAATACATGCAAATATAGGTAGAAATTAATAATTGTTCACACAGAAAATGTAAAAAATGTCCCATATTCTGCAGACTGGTCCAAAATGGCCCAAAAATTTCAAATACTCTCCACTAATTACATGTAAACATAGGAACTAATTAGGAAATTGTCGCCGGTCGCCGGTCGCCGGATAATTCAGCAGACTAATTTCAAGGCCTCAATAGTCATCAGATAAACTTCACAACTTCATCCAGTCTGCAAAAGATGCATGAAGTTGTGAAGTTTATCTGACAACTATTGAGGCCTTTAAATTAGTCTCCTGAATTGTGCATGCTTTGCAGACTGGAACTTCATGCATCTTTTACGGACTGCCGACTGGAAACGTAACCTAAGTAATAATTGGCTGAGATTGCCAAAATTTGATTACAATATAGTAATTCTTCGTTTCATATTTCGGATGCACACACACTAAAGCTTTTCAAATGAATTCCATTAGATATGTGAGGGGAGCTTCTGAAAATTACCAATATTACAATATACAAACAAAACCTGTAGATTATCTTAACGTCACTGTCGTCACAACTCACAATCACATCTTAAGTTCTTAACCATCTAACTAATCTGTTTAACTAATTAGCTTAGATATTCATCATACTACTAGATTTTTATCTAATATTTTATGTAACCTATTAATAAATAAGACAAAGAAATGATCGGAGATGTCACAAGATTAAATCGAACCACAATTTGTTTATGTTTCATCAGCTGTTCTTTCTTTCCGATTTTTGGGTGGAGAATTTCCTTTAATCTTGTGGAATTGTTCCGAGTTTTAGGATGGTTCCATGACCGTTCAATTAAAAAATATACAATTAGATGTACTTTTTTTATAACCTCATACAATTGCTTCTTATTACCTCATACAGAAAATATAATGGATGTTTAATGTAGCTCTCGTGAAATAAGCATCTCGAAATATTGTCTCCATTTTCAATGTTTGCGAACTGTACTAATAGGTACATATAGGAGAAAGTTTCAATTGTAATTCAATTTCTACTTAGAAAAATTACACAACATATCGTATTTCTATACTTCTCTTCTTTAAATGGTAATATGATACGTACTTGTAGCTGTTGAAATTTTAGTTAAATGTATTACACACTCGTTATATATTTAATGTTAACTTCCTGTTAGACTAGCTCAGCTATATTAAATTACCTATTGTTTAAATAACCATGTATTACTTTTATGAGAAACGGACTTAAAGTCTAAAGTCTATTACATTTCCGGCGAGTGTTAAATAACACTGCATGTAAATCCTTAAGGCAGTCTGTCTTTTACATTACTCAGAGAGAGATGTGATTCCCTCATCTCTCTAAATAGACTTCTAATTGTATAACATATTTACTCTTTAAATAAACTCTATGTCTTAACGTTGTTAACCCACTGTAATTTAACCAAATTCTAACAGGTTATGGGCCCAGTGAACGATAAGAGTTTATAAATCAAATTATGTTTAAACAAATTAGAAGTTTATAACAGTAATAAATAAAAAAAAACTCAGTGCAGTGAAAAAAGTGTTAAACAATATGAAACATATACGCACGAACGCTTGTGTAAGCATATCGTGTTAACGCGCTAATGAGGTCAATTATATTGATTTCTCTAGCGAAAAATGTACTTGTTTTTATAATATAATTATTTAGTATTTGTGCGGAAGAGGTGTCAAGAGAGGTCACAAATTATCTTTAAATCTGTGACCTTATCCTTTGGTCTTTCAACAAAAGGTTCTTGCGAACTAAGACTTGTGTTGCTGTTCCAATTGAATATTAATAATTATATTCAGTGAAGTTATTCTTATGAATTAGAATAATTTTAAAACATCAATTCAGTTAAACAGTAAAATCAATTTAACTGCTTTGTTTTGTTTATGTTTGTTAAGTATTGAAAGTGAAAGATAATAAATACTTTGAAAACATGTCTTCAAATAAGTTACCGGGGATTGTTCCCCTAGACGGAAATAATTACCCCACATGGATGATACAGATGCAGATGTATCTCTTAAGAGAGAAACTGATGGATTTTGCTGATGGAACTAAACCAGCTCCAATAGATTCCGCTTCAACTGATGTTAAAGCTGCCTATGTGAATAACAAGAATAAAACTCTTGCTGATATAGTACTATCTATTTCTCCGGATCAATTGTACTTAGTTGGACAACCCACGGATCCACAAGCTGTCTGGACCACCCTTCAAGAAACGTTTCAGAAAAACACGTGGGCTAACAAATTTCGTCTGAAGAAGAAGCTCTACAACTTAAAATTGAAGTCTCCCAAACTACTCGACTCCCACTTGAAAGAACTAACTGAAGTTTTTCAAGAGCTTGCCTTGTTAAATCAAGTGATCAGTGAAGAGGATAAAGTTATTTGTCTCCTTTCATCACTACCAGAGCCGTTTGAAGTGCTTGTCACCGCACTTGAAGCTCAGACAGACATACCTACCTGGATTATCGTAGCTGACACACTCCGGAGAGAAGCTGAAAAGTTGAGTATTAAATCAAATAATGTATTGGCATTATCAAATACTCAAAATGATGCTGTAGTAAATAAACAGTCAATCATGTGCCATTTTTGCAAAAAATTGGGACACCTGATTGATTAAAAAATTGGGACACTGCTTTAAATTTAAACGGCATTCTCAAACTAACAGAACTCAAAACCAGCCAAATGGTGTAAATATAAGTCATATAGAATTTAATCACACAATGTATGCTAATGATATCGCCCTTTGTAACAAATATGCCGACAGTAATATTTGGATAATAGATTCAGGCTCTTCATCACACATGAGTGGTGATAAAAATTTATGTAAAGATTTTGCAAATATTAGCAAACCTATCAATGTTAAAGTAGGTAATGGAGATGTCTTACAAGCTATTTCACTAGGAAATGTTTCTGTTATTGTGAATATACCAGGTGGTGGAAGTAGAACATGTAAAATAAATGATGTACTATATGTGCCAAATCTAGCTTTTAATCTACTATCAGTGTCAAAAATGACAAGTAATAATAAATCTATTATTTTTGAAAATGATAAATGTAAAATATTGAACGAAAATAAAGAGCTAATTGCTGAGGCTAACTGTGTTGGTCAACTCTATTATCTAAATACTTTAGTTCATAAAGCTGCAGTAACTGTTGATCAAAATAAAGTAAACATTTTATGACACAGAAGGCTCGGTCATATAGGTAACGATAACTTGACTAAAATGATCCGAACTAAATCAGTAAATGGTCTGGATAGTAAATTAAAAGCTATAGAAGACGTGTGTGAACACTGCTGTAATGGGAAAATGCATAAAATACCTTTTTCTACGAGCATTAAGAAAAATTGTAAACCTCTTGATTTAATCCACACAGATGTCTGTGGGAAAATTACTCCCACTTCCAGGGGTAATAATTCATATTTTCTGACCTTTATTGATCATGCTACTCGATACTCCTGGATATATGTTATTGCACATAAGAGTGATGTGTTTCAGAAGTTTTTGGAATGGAAAGCTATGGTTGAAAATATTTATGAAAGGAAAATTAAAACCTTGCAGTCAGATAATGGAGGAGAATATACCTCATATAAGTTTGAATCATATTTACGAAATGAAGGTATAATTCACCAGAAATCTATTCCTAAAACTCCTGAACAAAATGGGTTAGCTGAAAGATTTAATAGAACTATTATGGAAAAAGTTAGATGTATGTTATCTGATTCAGGAATTGATAAGGAATTCTGGGGTGAAGCACTATATACTGCAAATTATCTAAATAATAGATGCATTAATTCATTTTTAGTAAATAAAACTCCATATGAAGCTTTAAATCTTAGAAAACCCAACGTGAGTCATGTAAAAGTTTTTGGATGCACCGGGTATGCCCTTATTTCTCGAGATGAACGATCAAAATTAGAAAATAAAGCTACCAAATGTCTGTTTATTGGCTATGGCACAGTTACTAAAGGGTATAAGATGTATGATGTTGAATCTAAAAGAATCTTCTTTTCCAGGAATGTAACCTTTGATGAATCAATTTCATCTAAGATTGAGAGCCCTCAACTGAGTGAGACTCCTACCTCTCCACTGGTGTTCCCTTCAGAAGATTCAGAACATGCTGGGCCGGAGAATCAAACTCCTGACAATAATCCTCCAATAATCCTCCCTGAGGCGCAACCTGTACCAGCTATCAGACCAGATGAGGATCTTCCTGAACTGGAAAATAGACGATCGTCTAGAACGCGTCGAGCTCCTGTTAGATACGGTAGTTGGGATTATAGCCTTGATCAGTTTGAGGAGGAGGGTTTATTAGTCAATGGGAATATCAATATCGAACCTAGGTCGGTATCTGAGGCTCTTAATAGCGGTTCTGAATCCTCTAAATGGAAACATGCCATGGAGAGGGAATTAAATGCATTTGAGAAACATAAAGTTTTTGAACTCGTAAAACCTACCTCAGATTTAAACATAATTAAATCTAAATGGGTGTTTAAAAGAAAAAAGGGATCTGATGGTAGAGTGGTTTCATATAAAGCTAGATTAGTCGCTCAGGGTTTTTTACAGAGACCTGGAATCGACTATGATGAAATTTTTGCTCCTGTAGTGAGATTTGAATCGGTGCGAACCATGTTATCTTTAGCAGCTAACCAAAAATTATTTGTACATCACTTGGATGTCAATTCTGCTTTTTTGAATGGGGATCTTAAAGAAAATGTTTATATCAGACAGCCTCCTGGCTATGCTATTCCAGGAAAAGAAGATTTAGTATGTAAACTAAATAAATCTATGTATGGGATGAAACAATCACCCAAATGTTGGAATGATGCTTTGGATGCATATCTTAAATCCTTAGGATTTATTCAGTCCTCTTGTGACTCATGTATATATGTTAAAGTAATCAATAACTCTCCATGCTTCATTTCTGTGTATGTAGATGATATTATTGTAGCATGTAAGAACTATGATGACCTTACTAAAATCAAGACTGATTTAAGCGCTAAATTTGAGATGAAAGACTTAGGAAAATTATCCTATTTGTTAGGCATAAAAGTCGTACAAGACGAAAATAAAATAGCCCCAAATCAATCTTCATTTGTCAACGAGTTATTAGATAGATTTGAATTCAATAATTGCAAACCGATTTCAACCCCTGCTGATGTTAATTCTCATTTGGAACCAACTACTGATGATTGTGAACTAGTAGATGAAACTAAATATCAGTCAGCTGTAGGTGCTTTACTGTATCTATCTACTAAAACTAGACCGGACATAACTTATGCAGTTGGAAATGTCTCTAAATTTTGTTTCAATCCAAACACTAAGCACTGGTCTGCAATTAAGAGAATATTTAGATACCTAAAGGGCACACCTGATCTTGGCATTACATATGGTAATGAAGATTCTGAGTTGATAGGTTATTCTGATGCCGACTGGGCAGGTAACAGAGTTGATAGGAAAAGTACTTCTGGCCAATGCTTTATGTTAAATAATTCCATTATTTCTTGGCGCTCTGTGAAACAGTCATGTGTTGCTTTATCAACGGCTGAAGCTGAATATGTTTACCTCTCTGGTGCCTCCCAAGAAGCTGTATTTCTAAATAAATTACTATTAGATCTTAAAGTACCAAATAAGAATCCTTAATCCTATAGTTTTGTTTGAGGATAATCAGTCAGCTATTTGTATTGCTAAAAATCATCCTAGATCGAAACACATTGATATTAAATTTCATTACATTAGAGATCTTCAAACACAATTAGACTTGTGTATTGCCCCAGTGAAACTATGCTTGCTGACATATTCACTAAACCGTTGCCTACTGATAGATTTACCAAATTAGTTGAATTAATAGGCATGAAAAATATATAATGTCGTGTGAGGAGGAGTGTTGAAATTTTAGTTAAATGTATTACACACTCGTTATATATTTAATGTTAACTTCCTGTTAGACTAGCTCAGCTATATTAAATTACCTATTGTTTAAATAACCATGTATTACTTTTATGAGAAACGGACTTAAAGTCTAAAGTCTATTACATTTCCGGCGAGTGTTAAATAACACTGCATGTAAATCCTTAAGGCAGTCTGTCTTTTACATTACTCAGAGAGAGATGTGATACCCTCATCTCTCTAAATAGACTTCTAATTGTATAACATATTTACTCTTTAAATAAACTCTATGTCTTAACGTTGTTAACCCACTGTAATTTAACCAAATTCTAACAGGTTATGGGCCCAGTGAACGATAAGAGTTTATAAATCAAATTATGTTTAAACAAATTAGAAGTTTATAACAGTAATAAATAAAAAAAAAACTCAGTGCAGTGAAAAAAGTGTTAAACAATATGAAACATATACGCACGAACGCTTGTGTAAGCATATCGTGTTAACGCGCTAATGAGGTCAATTATATTGATTGCTCTAGCGAAAAATGTACTTGTTTTTATAATATAATTATTTAGTATTTGTGCGGAAGAGGTGTCAAGAGAGGTCACAAATTATCTTTAAATCTGTGACCTTATCCTTTGGTCTTTCAACAAAAGGTTCTTGCGAACTAAGACTTGTGTTGCTGTTCCAATTGAATATTAATAATTATATTCAGTGAAGTTATTCTTATGAATTAGAATAATTTTAAAACATCAATTCAGTTAAACAGTAAAATCAATTTAACTGCTTTGTTTTGTTTATGTTTGTTAAGTATTGAAAGTGAAAGATAATAAATACTTTGAAAACATGTCTTCAAATAAGTTACCGGGGATTGTTCCCCTAGACGGAAATAATTACCCCACATGGATGATACAGATGCAGATGTATCTCTTAAGAGAGAAACTGATGGATTTTGCTGATGGAACTAAACCAGCTCCAATAGATTCCGCTTCAACTGATGTTAAAGCTGCCTATGTGAATAACAAGAATAAAACTCTTGCTGATATAGTACTATCTATTTCTCCGGATCAATTGTACTTAGTTGGACAACCCACGGATCCACAAGCTGTCTGGACCACCCTTCAAGAAACGTTTCAGAAAAACACGTGGGCTAACAAATTTCGTCTGAAGAAGAAGCTCTACAACTTAAAATTGAAGTCTCCCAAACTACTCGACTCCCACTTGAAAGAACTAACTGAAGTTTTTCAAGAGCTTGCCTTGTTAAATCAAGTGATCAGTGAAGAGGATAAAGTTATTTGTCTCCTTTCATCACTACCAGAGCCGTTTGAAGTGCTTGTCACCGCACTTGAAGCTCAGACAGACATACCTACCTGGATTATCGTAGCTGACACACTCCGGAGAGAAGCTGAAAAGTTGAGTATTAAATCAAATAATGTATTGGCATTATCAAATACTCAAAATGATGCTGTAGTAAATAAACAGTCAATCATGTGCCATTTTTGCAAAAAATTGGGACACCTGATTGATTAAAAAATTGGGACACTGCTTTAAATTTAAACGGCATTCTCAAACTAACAGAACTCAAAACCAGCCAAATGGTGTAAATATAAGTCATATAGAATTTAATCACACAATGTATGCTAATGATATCGCCCTTTGTAACAAATATGCCGACAGTAATATTTGGATAATAGATTCAGGCTCTTCATCACACATGAGTGGTGATAAAAATTTATGTAAAGATTTTGCAAATATTAGCAAACCTATCAATGTTAAAGTAGGTAATGGAGATGTCTTACAAGCTATTTCACTAGGAAATGTTTCTGTTATTGTGAATATACCAGGTGGTGGAAGTAGAACATGTAAAATAAATGATGTACTATATGTGCCAAATCTAGCTTTTAATCTACTATCAGTGTCAAAAATGACAAGTAATAATAAATCTATTATTTTTGAAAATGATAAATGTAAAATATTGAACGAAAATAAAGAGCTAATTGCTGAGGCTAACTGTGTTGGTCAACTCTATTATCTAAATACTTTAGTTCATAAAGCTGCAGTAACTGTTGATCAAAATAAAGTAAACATTTTATGACACAGAAGGCTCGGTCATATAGGTAACGATAACTTGACTAAAATGATCCGAACTAAATCAGTAAATGGTCTGGATAGTAAATTAAAAGCTATAGAAGACGTGTGTGAACACTGCTGTAATGGGAAAATGCATAAAATACCTTTTTCTACGAGCATTAAGAAAAATTGTAAACCTCTTGATTTAATCCACACAGATGTCTGTGGGAAAATTACTCCCACTTCCAGGGGTAATAATTCATATTTTCTGACCTTTATTGATCATGCTACTCGATACTCCTGGATATATGTTATTGCACATAAGAGTGATGTGTTTCAGAAGTTTTTGGAATGGAAAGCTATGGTTGAAAATATTTATGAAAGGAAAATTAAAACCTTGCAGTCAGATAATGGAGGAGAATATACCTCATATAAGTTTGAATCATATTTACGAAATGAAGGTATAATTCACCAGAAATCTATTCCTAAAACTCCTGAACAAAATGGGTTAGCTGAAAGATTTAATAGAACTATTATGGAAAAAGTTAGATGTATGTTATCTGATTCAGGAATTGATAAGGAATTCTGGGGTGAAGCACTATATACTGCAAATTATCTAAATAATAGATGCATTAATTCATTTTTAGTAAATAAAACTCCATATGAAGCTTTAAATCTTAGAAAACCCAACGTGAGTCATGTAAAAGTTTTTGGATGCACCGGGTATGCCCTTATTTCTCGAGATGAACGATCAAAATTAGAAAATAAAGCTACCAAATGTCTGTTTATTGGCTATGGCACAGTTACTAAAGGGTATAAGATGTATGATGTTGAATCTAAAAGAATCTTCTTTTCCAGGAATGTAACCTTTGATGAATCAATTTCATCTAAGATTGAGAGCCCTCAACTGAGTGAGACTCCTACCTCTCCACTGGTGTTCCCTTCAGAAGATTCAGAACATGCTGGGCCGGAGAATCAAACTCCTGACAATAATCCTCCAATAATCCTCCCTGAGGCGCAACCTGTACCAGCTATCAGACCAGATGAGGATCTTCCTGAACTGGAAAATAGACGATCGTCTAGAACGCGTCGAGCTCCTGTTAGATACGGTAGTTGGGATTATAGCCTTGATCAGTTTGAGGAGGAGGGTTTATTAGTCAATGGGAATATCAATATCGAACCTAGGTCGGTATCTGAGGCTCTTAATAGCGGTTCTGAATCCTCTAAATGGAAACATGCCATGGAGAGGGAATTAAATGCATTTGAGAAACATAAAGTTTTTGAACTCGTAAAACCTACCTCAGATTTAAACATAATTAAATCTAAATGGGTGTTTAAAAGAAAAAAGGGATCTGATGGTAGAGTGGTTTCATATAAAGCTAGATTAGTCGCTCAGGGTTTTTTACAGAGACCTGGAATCGACTATGATGAAATTTTTGCTCCTGTAGTGAGATTTGAATCGGTGCGAACCATGTTATCTTTAGCAGCTAACCAAAAATTATTTGTACATCACTTGGATGTCAATTCTGCTTTTTTGAATGGGGATCTTAAAGAAAATGTTTATATCAGACAGCCTCCTGGCTATGCTATTCCAGGAAAAGAAGATTTAGTATGTAAACTAAATAAATCTATGTATGGGATGAAACAATCACCCAAATGTTGGAATGATGCTTTGGATGCATATCTTAAATCCTTAGGATTTATTCAGTCCTCTTGTGACTCATGTATATATGTTAAAGTAATCAATAACTCTCCATGCTTCATTTCTGTGTATGTAGATGATATTATTGTAGCATGTAAGAACTATGATGACCTTACTAAAATCAAGACTGATTTAAGCGCTAAATTTGAGATGAAAGACTTAGGAAAATTATCCTATTTGTTAGGCATAAAAGTCGTACAAGACGAAAATAAAATAGCCCCAAATCAATCTTCATTTGTCAACGAGTTATTAGATAGATTTGAATTCAATAATTGCAAACCGATTTCAACCCCTGCTGATGTTAATTCTCATTTGGAACCAACTACTGATGATTGTGAACTAGTAGATGAAACTAAATATCAGTCAGCTGTAGGTGCTTTACTGTATCTATCTACTAAAACTAGACCGGACATAACTTATGCAGTTGGAAATGTCTCTAAATTTTGTTTCAATCCAAACACTAAGCACTGGTCTGCAATTAAGAGAATATTTAGATACCTAAAGGGCACACCTGATCTTGGCATTACATATGGTAATGAAGATTCTGAGTTGATAGGTTATTCTGATGCCGACTGGGCAGGTAACAGAGTTGATAGGAAAAGTACTTCTGGCCAATGCTTTATGTTAAATAATTCCATTATTTCTTGGCGCTCTGTGAAACAGTCATGTGTTGCTTTATCAACGGCTGAAGCTGAATATGTTTACCTCTCTGGTGCCTCCCAAGAAGCTGTATTTCTAAATAAATTACTATTAGATCTTAAAGTACCAAATAAGAATCCTTAATCCTATAGTTTTGTTTGAGGATAATCAGTCAGCTATTTGTATTGCTAAAAATCATCCTAGATCGAAACACATTGATATTAAATTTCATTACATTAGAGATCTTCAAACACAGTTAGACTTGTGTATTGCCCCAGTGAAACTATGCTTGCTGACATATTCACTAAACCGTTGCCTACTGATAGATTTACCAAATTAGTTGAATTAATAGGCATGAAAAATATATAATGTCGTGTGAGGAGGAGTGTTGAAATTTTAGTTAAATGTATTACACACTCGTTATATATTTAATGTTAACTTCCTGTTAGACTAGCTCAGCTATATTAAATTACCTATTGTTTAAATAACCATGTATTACTTTTATGAGAAACGGACTTAAAGTCTAAAGTCTATTACATTTCCGGCGAGTGTTAAATAACACTGCATGTAAATCCTTAAGGCAGTCTGTCTTTTACATTACTCAGAGAGAGATGTGATTCCCTCATCTCTCTAAATAGACTTCTAATTGTATAACATATTTACTCTTTAAATAAACTCTATGTCTTAACGTTGTTAACCCACTGTAATTTAACCTAATTCTAACAGTATAGCATGGATTCCAATTGAAATAAATTTTAAAAAATAGTTATTATTTCATATATTTCTTACGTATCCGAAAATGTGGAACCGCCCGATAACGCTGAGATTACTCTAAAATGGAACATGTTGAATAGCCCATCAACTTTAATTAAAGGTCCTCTCCAAGCAAATTTTTTTTATTGCTTAATCAACGAGGCTAATGTTTCTTATCCTTTTACTGCAAACCCCATCAAATTTGATAGCAGATTTTTAATTTTATATGCTTTTAAAGTTTTTTATAATCCAAACTCTACAAAACCTACTTTACTTCCGACTTTCTAATTTTCAGTCTGAAGAAGAAGAATGTACACCATTTGTTTTGATTGTCAACTAGGTATTTGGTTTAATAAATCTATTTATTATTCGTTTAAAGGTTTAAATTTGGATAAACTTATTATAGAAACGTTTATATACTTTTAGAAACAATTACTATCTTAAAAGAAGGCCAAAAACTTATTGTTTGTTTAAAAATCTAAATTTGAAATCAAAACAAAGAGTATACAATCTTCTTTCTCAGCGTCAGGTTGGAGATTCGCTCGATTGTTGCTCACAGAGTATTAAAAAACTTTAGAAGCAAATAATAAAATATATACTGAACCGAATTGTATGCGGTTTGCGGAATAATGATCGTAGACCTTAGTTCTATAATATTATGTAATAAACTCATTTTTTTCCCGGAGCCTGGAGAGGACCTTTAATGTTTTTACAATGCGAGTTTAGAATAGATCTTTAATAATAAATCACTTAATTTTATATAAACTTTTTGACCTCATTGGGCCTGTGCTGTTTGGCGACTTCATATAAAAAGGCACAATCCACTTGAATAAAAGCAAATACTACGTCTGCATTACGTATTATAAAACAGGGAGATACGAAAAGGAGTTTCCGACGTCGAGACAATTCTGTTAAAACTACGTATCTGTTTTCGTACTTATGATCTAAGTGTAAATTTAAATATCATTTGGAAACAAACATTTCTACGTCAAGATGATGCTGTTAAAACCATGCATCGGTTTTCGTATCTCCACTCGAAGTGTAAATTTAAATATCATTTAGAAGCAGACATTCCGATTTTCTGCTGTGTCGAAATGGTTGCATGTCGATACCCACTGTTAGCGCCACCAATTCGACAGCAGCCAGTATCGAATTGATGTAAGATCGAATGTAAGATAAGTACAGGCATATATACTCCAAGAATTACGTCTCAGATTTGTGACAATCGATTAAATGTTGGACATGTATCGCTTTTATTTCTCCTGGTAAACATTTTTTTGAGATTTTTACGATCAATAATGTATAGGTATTACCTACCATAATATTTTTTTTAATCTAGTATCCCACCTGCATAAGTTACGGCAAAAAAGGTTACCTGAAAACTACTTACACCTAAAATATTTTCTATGCCAGGAAAATATCCCCCATTTATTCGATTGTCATAAGTCCGAAAAGGTAATAAGAGCAGAGTACATGTTTGTTTATATATTTTTCCCTATACACCAACATCCAGTGAGTTAGCCACAAAAATAACTGATTCCTTTTTGTTCCTGAAGCCTAAAATTTCTCTGTGATTTAAGGATTAGGTAAATTCATTATACAAAGAACTCGAATATACTGAAAATAACATAAAAATCGTATTACTTCAATTAACACAAATTAGTGTAAAACACAAATAACATTATCTTACAATATAGATTTTCTCAGTAAAATAAAATGATGTCATAGATAGATATCTAACTGATAAAAACACACACTCTATCGTTAGTAAAAATTAAGATCATTATTTTACACAAACGATGCACTAAAATATATTATGAAAATAGAAATTATCTGTTAAATGATAATATATCATGCTACAAGTCGTGCACGAGACTAGTTGCTTTCATTTTCAAACCAAGATATTGAATATATGATAACAAATTAGGTACTTTGAACCATTACCCACACGTGGTTTGAGTGGTAAGGGCCGTACACACGCAGGGTTTTTAAAGTCTTTCCACCAGACATTTTACTAAGCTCCTCTACTTTTTCCACAAGTTATTTGAATCATATTAGAAAAAAAACGATATAATTATTAATTATTTTAGTTGGTATCCATGATACCTTTAGGTATCATGGATACCAACTAAAATAAATAACAATTATATAGTTTTTTTCAAATATGATTCAAATAACTTGTGGAAAAAGTAGGAGGAGCTTAGAGAAAAGTCTAGTAGAAAGACTGAAAAAACCCTACGTGTCTTACAATGTTCCTTTAGGGCATGGAAACAGGTAAATGATTTTGCATAAGGATAAGCAGCACGCTATCTACAGATTCTTAGTTATGAATAACTTCAAAACAATTTACTACTAATCACTAAGTTACAGACATTTGGTAAACTTCAAATAAATTTGAAAATAAATAACCCTAGTCTGATAGCCAAATCTTTAATTGAAATTACAATTCAATTCTTAAGAAACACACAACTATCAGATAATTCTAAGATTCCACACTTAGTAATATGTTTTATTTACCTAATGGATACCTATAGAAAAGTGATGTTACCTGAATGTAATTTTCATCAAATAATTGGTTGGCCAATTAATATTGGACCACAGCACCAATGAGGCTTAATGACTTTAAATTAATATAATATACACATAGCAATAGCCTACTTAATGGAAACTGATGTTGAGCAAGATTTTATAGCAATGATTTAGCATTCAACTTTGCAGTAACTACCGGAATGATAGCTTCTGCAGTTTATCCTGATAATTTATCAGGTTTTACTTTGGCTGGTGCAATTGCAGCACCTGCTGATGGAATTGCAGCACCTCCTGGTGCAAGAGCAGCTCTTGCTGGTGCTGCACCAGGATTTTCTTGAGCAGCGGCAGCATCAACTGGAGCCAGGGCAGATTTTACTGGCACTTCGGCAGACTTTACTGGTGTTTCGGCAGGTTGTGCTGGTGCTTCAACCGACTTAACTTGTGCGCCAGCAGGCTTTACTGGTGCTTCCGCGAGCTTTAATTGTGCTTCGGCAGGATGTGCTTGTTCTTTGGCAGGCTGTGCTTGTTCTTTGACAGGTTGTGCTGGTGCTTCAACAGGCTGTTCTGGTTCTTTGACAGGCTGTACTAGTTCTTCGGCAGGTTGTGCTGGTTTGATTGCAGCATCTACTGGATCCAGAGCAGGTTGTGGTGGTTCAAGAGGTGCAAGTTGTGCTGCTGCTTCATCAGGCTGTGGTGGTGCCACGGCAGCGTCTACTGGCGCAAGAGGTTGTGGTGCTGTTTCTTTGACAGGTTTTGCTGGTGCAACGGCAGCATCTACAGGCAAGATAGGTAGGGGTGCTGCTCCTTCGACAGGTTTTGCTGGTGCAACGGCAGCATCTACAGGCAAGATAGGTTGGGGTGCTGCTTCTTCGACAGGTTTTGCTGGTGCAACGGCAGCATCTACAGGCAAGATAGGTTGGGGTGCTGCTTCTTCGACAGGTTTTGCTGGTGCAACGGCAGTATCTTCAGGCAAAATAGGTTGGGGTGCTGCTTCTTCGGCATGGTTTTCTGGTGCAAAGGCGGCATCCATTGGTAAAATAGGTTGTGGTGCTGCTTCTTCGACAGGTTGATCTGGAGCCACGGGTGCATTTGCTGAATTTTTCATATCATTTAAAAAAAATCCACTCAGTTCTTGCTCCTTCTTGTGTGGTTGTTGTATTTGTTCTGGAACGAAATGAACTTAGTGAATATCAACTATAGTTTTATCTATATATTCTTACAATAATTGAGATTTATTTTATTACCGCCAAGAGCATTCTTGAAATCTTTACTTCTGTCCCTGAAAAAGAACATTAGAGCAGTAAGTACATTTTGTTTAACAACCGAATAGACTAGCCATGTTTTCAAAATTTGCTGAATATGTTTTGTTGACTAAGTACTTTACTACTAGGATTTCATTCCTTCTGGTCATTAATAATGTTTTTTCTTATTTAATATACAAGTTTTTGGAACATTTGAGCAACTGATTTATCCTAAATTTTACGAGAACAATAAATAATTTGTTTGAAAAAAAAACCTAAGTGTCTCCATTGTTGCAACGTCTACCAATATATTTCCATAAAATGACTTTTCTTTAAATAATTAAGATAGTCAAATTGATTTTTAGATTTTCAAGTCTACAAGAGGCGAAGTGTTATAAGAAAAAAATGAAAAATCAATTTTGAATTGCCTGAAACATTTGATGATTGCAGATAAGATAATACCAAAACTATTATAGAACAGTTAGATACCTCATTCTCAGAAATTTCTGTTTTAAGAAGCGCCATCTGGATTTGAAAGCGGGAACCTAAAGCAACAACAACATATCATGTTGATGAAAACATTGAAAGTTATTGGCAGACGTTAAAGGTCCTCTCCAGGCTCCGGGAAAAAAATGAGTTTATTACATAATATAATAGAACTAAGGTCTACAATCTTTATTCTGCAAACTACATACAATTTGGTTCAGTATATATTTTATAATTTGTTTTTAAAGTTTTTTAATACTCTTTGAGCAACAATTGAGCGAATCACTAATCTGATGCTCAAGAAGAAGATTGTACACTCTTTGTTTTGATTACAAATTTGAATTTTATAAACAAACCATGCGTTTTCGGCCTTTATTTAAATTATTTTAGATATTAATTGTTTCCTAAATTATATAAACGTTTTTATTATAATTTTATTCAATTTTATACCTTTACACGAATATTAAATGGATTTATTAAACCTAATACCTAGTTGACAATCAAAACAAATAGTGTACATTCTTTTTCTTCAGGCTGAAAATTTCTTAAATTAGTAAGTCGGAAGTAAAATAGGTTTTGAAGAGTTTTGATTTTAAAAATCTTTAAAAGCATATAAAATTGAAAATACGCTACCAAATTCGATGCGGTTTGCAGCAAAATGATAAGGAACATTAGCCTAGTCAAATAGAGCAATAAAAATATTTGCTTGGAGGGGACCTTTAATTAAGTCATACGGTTCTACTGGATCAACAGAAAGATTATTCATAAATTTACTCACTTTTTGATGTTGTTTATTTTATTGTCACTTTTGCTAGTTTCAGTTAAACACAGAAACTTTCAAAGTTTTGGTCAACACCAAATGTTGTTGTTTCTCTAGTTCACGCTTTCAAATCCAGATGGCGCCCAACGCAATTTGGAAACAGAAATTTTGGATAGTGGTGTATCTTACCGCTTACGGTAGTATAATATCTTTGGTAATACCCACTCCCGGAAATTTCAGGAAAACTGATTTTGCTGCCATCTAGGTTTCATCGCGGTAAATAGAGTTGAAAATTAATCTTTTATGGATACATCAAGATATATTGTGTGCGTGACGTCATAACAACAACACTCCAGAATCATAACTTTGTGATTTGTGACCGTGACGTCATCAAGGCAACACACATAAATAATAAATAGGGAGGGGGGGGGGGATATGCAGTGTAAATAGCACGAAAAGATCCATTTCTGTTTTCTACTTTTGCGGCCATTACTCATTACTGTTTTACGCGTTTAAGTTGTTTTAAATATGATTTTGGAGGGTTGCTGTTGAACCGTCATGTACACAATTTACCTCCATTGCCATCACTACTATGGTTTAACTCTATTTACCACAATCAAACTATAGATGGCAGCAAAAAGAGTTATGAAACAGAAATTTGCGATAGAACTAGTATTTCTTACAGTAGTGTAACATGTTTGCTTCTACAGCTGTAGCTACTGGACCAATTACCTATCTATAGTTACCTACTAGTTACCTACCAAGTTACGTACCTAGTTAGCTATTTGATTACCTACCTAGTTATCTACCTATTTACCTACCAAGTTAGTGAAGTTACTTAACTGGTTACCTACCTAGTTACCTGCATATTAAGTTACGTGCCTAGTTACCTACCTATTTACCTAAAAAGTTAGCTAACTGGCTACTTACCAAGTTACCTTTATAGTTGCCTAACTAACAATATCACTATCAAGTCTGTTTAGTTGCTTCTTAGCGTCGTGCAAGAGGCTTTACAGTTTCCGGGTGTAGGTCATAAGCCCCCCCCCCCCCGGTCAAGAGCCCCCCCCGGTCATAAGCCCCCCCGGTCAAGAGCCCCCCCCGGTCATGAGCCCCCCTAGGTCATAAGCCCCCCCGGTTACGAGCCCCCCTGTTTTTAAATCCTTATTTACCTATATTATTTAATCCTTATTGACACTTTTGTAGTTCATTACTGATTAGACATAAAATATATGTATATCGGGGGGCGTGCCGCCCCCCGAACCCCCCTGCCAGGCCAATAAACAATCATGAAGTGTGCAGTACAACAATCTAGCGGATACAACAAACTACATTAGCAACTCTCAGTTATTTCTATCTGTTCTTCATTTGTTTAACTAGGTAAATAAGAATTAAAAAACATGGAGGGGAGCTCGTGACCGGAGGGGCTTATGACCTAGGGGGGCTCATGACCGGGGGGGCTCGTGACCGGGGGGGCTCATGACCGGGGGGGGGGGGGCTCTTGACCGTACCCCACAGTTTCCATACTCACAATGATGAATGAGTGCTGCGGTATATCCAAATAGTTATCAGAATCACCACTCCCCCGATGACGTAGTTGTTTCTTCTGGTCCTTGCTCTCAATTTGAAAACATTTTGGGAGGAAGACATGATGGAGGTCATAGGGTAATGGTATGGCTTTATCATATATGTGTAAACCAATTGGTTACCAATTTGTCTGCAATGGAAAAATCGGTTCTAGGAAAATTCGGTCTCAGAAAACTCGGTTTCATTTTATAATGATTTTATTAAAGAACAATAATTATGAATGAATATCAATACTAAATTATATTATGAACAGTATTATGAATAATAAAATGTGTAGTGTATTTATTAAAAGCGAAAATGTGAGAATTTACGAAGAAATGTAGAGTAGTCTACTAGCTACCAGTGTATGCAGAAGATTTCTGAATCTACACAATATATACGAACAATTCATGGGAACTGTGAATGAAATAATAAAAGAAACTAACATCATAGAACCACAATATCCGCATAAAAGCACTTTAAGAACTGGCACCACATAGAACTAAGTAGCACCACATAGAACTAAGTAGCACCACATAGAACTAAGTAGCACCACATAGAACTAAGTAGCACCACATAGAACTAAGTAGCACCACATAGAACTAAGTAGCACCACATAGAACTAAGTAGCACCACATAGAACTAAGTAGCACCACATAGAACTAAGTAGCACCACATAGAACTAAGTAGCACCACATAGAACTAAGTAGCACCACATAGAACTAGCATCACATAGAACTAAGTAACACCACATAGAACTAGCATCACATAGAACTAAGTAACACCACATAGAACTAGCATAACATAGAACTAAGTAACACCACATAGAACTAGCATCACATAGAACTAGCATCACATAGAACTAGCATAACATAGAACTAAGTAACACCACATAGAACTAGCATCACATAGAACTAAGTAACACCACATAAAACTAGCATAACATAGAACTAAGTAACACCACATAAAACTAGCATAACATAGAACTAAGTAACACCACATAGAACTAGCATCACATAGAACTAGCATCACATAGAACTAAGTAACACCACATAAAACTAGCATAACATAGAACTAAGTAACACCACATAGAACTAGCATCACATAGAACTAAGTAACACCACATAGAACTAGCATCACATAGAACTAGCATCACATAGAACTAAGTAACACCACATAGAACTAGCATCACATAGAACTAAGTAACACCACATAGAACTAGCATCACATAGAACTAAGTAACACCACATAGAACTAGCATAACATAGAACTAAGTAACACCACATAGAACTAGCATCACATAGAACTAAGTAACACCACATAGAACTAGCATCACATAGAACTAAGTAACACCACATATCTCTAAGTAGCACCACTAGCACTAACTAGCACCACATAGCACTAACTAGCACCACATAGCACTAACTACTACCACATAGCACTAACTAGCACCTCATAGCACTAACTAGCACCTCATAGCACTAACTAGCACCACATAGCACTAACTAGCACCTCATAGCACTAACTAGCACCACATAGCACTAACTAGCACCACATAGCACTAACTAGCACCACATATCTGTAGCTGTGACTCAAACACACTGAATTGCTATCACTGTTTACAGCTGTTGTTCCGTACACTTGTGTAGGTACCAACTGGAGAGCTGGCACAGCACATCGATTCAACTCCACCCGCTTTACCTTGCTCTTATGTACAAATTTTACATCAAACTTCATATGGAAACCTAATGAACAAAACAGTATAGAAAAAGTAAGAAATTAATAGACGAATTTTTAAAATTGAATTTAGCAACAGTACACATAATATGGGTTAACTCTACAACTTAGGTGACCTAATTTCAATGCCAACACCTATTCTCTATATATCAACACCTATTCTCTATAAATCAACACCTATTCTCTATAAATCAACACCTATTCTCTATATATCAACACCTATTCTCTATATATCAACACCTATTCTCTATATATCAACACCTATTCTCTATATATCAACACCTATTCTCTATATATCAACACCTATTCTCTATATATCAACACCTATTCTCTATATATCAACACCTATTCTCTATATATCAACACCTATTCTCTATATATCAACACCTATTCTCTATATATCAACACCTATTCTCTATATATCAACACCTATTCTCTATATATCAACACCTATTCTCTATATATCAACACCTATTCTCTATATATCAACACCTATTCTCTATATATCAACACCTATTCTCTATATATCAACACCTATTCTCTATATATCAACACCTATTCTCTATATATCAACACCTATTCTCTATATATCAACACCTATTCTCTATATATAAAATCCTATTCTCTATATATCAACACCTATTCTCTATATATCAACACCTATTCTCTATATATCAACACCTATTCTCTATATATCAACACCTATTCTCTATATATAAAATCCTATTCTCTATATATCAACACCTATTCTCTATATATCAACACCTATTCTCTATATATCAAATCCTATTCTCTATATATCAACACCTATTCTCTATATATCAAATCCTATTCTCTATATATCAACACCTAGTCTCTATATATCAACACCTATTCTCTATATATCAAATCCTATTCTCTATATATCAACACCTATTCTCTATATATCAAATCCTATTCTCTATATATCAACACCTATTCTCTATATATCAACACCTATTCTCTATATATCAACACCTATTCTCTATATATCAAATCCTATTCTCTATATATCAACACCTATTCTCTATATATCAACACCTATTCTCTATATATCAAATCCTATTCTCTATATATCAACACCTATTCTCTATATATCAACACCTATTCTCTATATATCAACACCTATTCTCTATATATCAACACCTATTCTCTATATATCAACACCTATTCTCTATATATCAAATCCTATTCTCTATATATCAACACCTATTCTCTATATATCAACACCTATTCTCTATATATCAACACCTATTCTCTATATATCAAATCCTATTCTCTATATATCAACACCTATTCTCTATATATCAACACCTATTCTCTATATATCAACACCTATTCTCTATATATCAACACCTATTCTCTATATATCAACACCTATTCTCTATATATCAACACCTATTCTCTATATATCAACACCTATTCTCTATATATCAACACCTATTCTCTATATATAAAATCCTATTCTCTATATATCAACACCTATTCTCTATATATCAACACCTATTCTCTATATATAAAATCCTATTCTCTATATATCAACACCTATTCTCTATATATCAACACCTATTCTCTATATATCAACACCTATTCTCTATATATCAACACCTATTCTCTATATATCAACACCTATTCTCTATATATCAACACCTATTCTCTATATATCAGCACCTATTCTCTATATATCAACACCTATTCTCTATATATCAACACCTATTCTCTATATATCAACACCTATTCTCTATATATCAACACCTATTCTCTATATATCAACACCAATTCTCTATATATCAACACCTATTCTCTATATATAAAATCCTATTCTCTATATATCAACACCTATTCTCTATATATCAACACCTATTCTCTATATATCAACACCTATTCTCTATATATAAAATCCTATTCTCTATATATCAACACCTATTCTCTATATATCAACACCTATTCTCTATATATCAACACCTATTCTCTATATATCAACACCTATTCTCTATATATCAACACCTATTCTCTATATATCAACACCTATTCTCTAATGGTCCGCTTACAAACGGACCATTCTGGCGATTGAAAGGTCCGATTTCTTCGTATCACAATAATTTACCCCTGACTATGATAAAGTCGATTGATGATGAACATGAATGCATATGTGAGGAGCATAAAGCGGCAAAAAGGAAGCATGCACTGATTGTGGTGCTTGTCACAAGCAAATTTTTCTTTCTGAAAAGAAAAGTGATGACTGGATGCAACAGATTGACATTACCGTCCCCAATTTTTCCAGATGTCTCCATCGGAGCAAGTGGCATTGATTATGAGGTACAGTTTAGAAGAATACATTGATTTCATCGAAAATATTGAAGAAAGAGTGTTCCGAAGTACATACACAATAAAGATGTACAAGCAGCATCATCTATGCTAGCTCTTTACTGAATATGTAATGCTTCATAACTTTTTTATAAACCTCTGATTTAAATTCTGTTTTCGGATTTGGATTTATTGCAACGTTCATGTTTTTCTGAATCTAAAACTTGCCTTTTTCAGTCTCTATCACCAGATGGGTCGATTCTTCGCGCGGAGGTGGTCTTAATAAAATGAAATCTGATGAAAATAGAATTTTGAAAAATACTATTATTGGAAAGAATACATTTTGAAGATTTGCTTACAGGATATTTTAAAAATTGTATCTATTAATTAACAGCCAAACTTTTTTCGACAAATAAGTTTCCTTTTCACGGATTCACACTAAACCTTCGTGAGGATTTCAGAAGAAAGTCAAAAACAATTATTGTTTATTTAGTTCCTGTAATTTATTTGGTCTGGTAACATATAGGCAATCATCAAAACATCCCCGCAGAAATAAATCATTCGATGATAAATCAGAAGAACCAGATACTTACAAATCTTCAAATAAAACGATTTGAAAAAAAAATAAAAAGATTCGAAAGAATAAAAGATTTAAAAAAAAAGGATTTGAAAAAAAAAGATTTGAATAAAGAGGATTTGTTTGAAAAAATAGATTTGAAAGAAAAGAACGATTTCAAAAAAACTTATCAAAATAGTCATCGTTTCTCGTGCTGTTGCCCTATGATTCTGAACCAATATAATATAGTGTCCCATACCTTGAATGGCTGGCAACAGAAATTCTATTAATCATTTTTCTATACTTTTAACTGACGGAAAACTGAAAACAATATTTCTTTCGAATTATTTCGAATTTTGCTTTAAATTCTCTCAAGGTTTCGCATGAACCACTCGTGAAACGATTATTTCTTTTAACATTTGAATCCTAATTTAAATAAATCTATAAGATACATGTATTCTCTCCAATAAAACATGTTACAAAGCTGTAGGTTTATAAATTTCTATTTCATCAACAAATGATATCGGTCAAATGTCTATGGATCACCCATTTTTAATTGGTAATATCTCAACTGTTATAAATCATGTAAGCAATGAATTCAAAATACATTCTGTTTTTGGCTTCACCACACCATTATCAGTCGAAATATTAGTTTCCATGAATTTACTGAGAGATTCACAATTCAAGATCAGACGCTATTTATAAGATGCTGGCTATATGCTGCTTTAGCTGATCAGCCCAAATTGTTCCTGTCTCGTTGTCTAAATGGTGTAACCGTACGTAACCTTTTTGCACTGTTAAACCTCTGCTCTAATCAAATGGTAGCTACCCTCCGGTCACCAAAGTGATAAAACAAGGTTAAATGAACAGTGGTTTTTACAAGTTTAAAAGTATAAGTTTATTATAAGTGATTAATATAGGACAACCCTCTACGATGCTCTGTAGACAACTGACACTAGTATGATTAAACATGGCACTTATATATCAGGAAACAAATATACTACACGAGTCATAGCTAGAATCAGGAAATGTTATCATAAGACAATTTTGCTGAGCTGTTAATATTATAAAATACATTAGCTAAAGACAATAAATGAATATATAAAAAAATAACAAAGTGTGATTATATTAATACAATCCTAAGTCTTAAGGCATAGTACTGGGACACACAATCTCAGACAGGAGTGCAACTGTCATTACGCCACATGGTGGCCGGAAAATTCGGTCTCGAGATGATATATGACATCTTAGCATAAATGGCTGTTATATAGTTTGCTGTATCCACTAGTTTGTTGTACTGTATACTTCATGATTGTTCACTGACCTAGCAGGCACCTCGATTTATCTAACTAATTAGTATTTATTATACCTCTGACAGAAAGTTCCGAGACCGAATTTCCGGTCTAATCTCATGTTGAATAAATGTCAAAACATGTTAAAATTTCTGATGATACGTATAACATTTTATAACGGTTAATGATGTTATCTTCTTTTAATAAAAATACTTCATATTTCAGTAATCAACTTTTTCTGTCACTGTTCTTTTAATAGGATCATAATAAAACGAGATTGAATTTTCCTAGAACCACGCCACACACAAACGGTCCTCTCTAGCTCAGTGGGCTCGAATCTATAACGAGACATCAACTTTACCTATTTGCGACGCTTGCTCTCTTCAGTATCAGTTCAAGTGTAGTTTAACGGGTGACCAGTCTTTTCGATGAAAACACTTTCGCCCTAGAACCGTAGTATGTGAAACTTGTTTATACATTGTCATGATAAATCATGACAACATTCAGTTTGGATTAGGGTTATGTATTGTAATTAACTTTAAACACAGAATTATAGATGGTGAAGACACAAATACGATCAAGTGGTTCTAGGTCCTTTTGCCGAAAGTACTTTCACTGCACGACAGTTTCGCCGCACGACACTTTCGCAGAAAAAAATGACATTTCCTTACTTGAATAAAGTATACTTATTTAATTGTAAAAACAGTAAAGTATACATTTTGTCACATCAAACCTGGAGGGAAGAGAGGGACAACCCCACCCCCTCTAACAGAACCGCTAGCTTAACCTTACGTGAACAATATCTCTTTATATTTATAGTGTTTTTTTAATTTTTCGGTGGAGTGGTTTTCGGCGAAAGGACTGGTCACATGATCAAGTTTTAATTAAATAACATTACCTTATATGGTACCTATAGATTAGAGCAGACTAGGTATGGGATATGCCCGTCTATGCCTAGGACTGACCTCTGACTGACTGCCTAACTACTAACTAACTACTGACCGACTACTGACACTAGTAATTGGTTACACAAATCCATAAGTAACTAATCTCGTAGAACTTAACTAACCACGAGAATCAGAACTCTTTGCCTGACTAATTTACTCTATCGATTTCGCATGGAAAAGATCATTTATTATTAGAATATTTGAGCTTTCTTCTACAAATCATTACATCTTCAAATACTCCGTGGGAAAGATACTTAGACTAATTACTTTACAACTTATTCTGAACTGAGATTTTATAATATAATTTTAGATAATTTCGAGTACTACAACGTCACATTTAGCCAAACTGGTTAATGGTGT
Organism: Caprella mutica; assembly: GCA_947561585.1. Classification (NCBI taxonomy): domain Eukaryota; kingdom Metazoa; phylum Arthropoda; class Malacostraca; order Amphipoda; family Caprellidae; genus Caprella; species Caprella mutica. The sequence goes on from CANNZV010000735.1 coordinate 53,793, forward strand.
ATGTGGTTTGAATTGGTAGGAGCCAATAGGTCCTCTCAGTAATTATTTTGTGTACATGAATATTTTTCTCCTGATATATAATCTAATCATTGTATCTCCTCTGTCTAATGTCAAGAGCTGTCACTAAAATCTTTTTTAAAATCATATAACTTAAGAAGTTAAGATTCAAAATCTAATAAGAGTGATCCGTTTTAATTTGTGTGACATGGATAATAACAAGTTTTCAGTTAAAAACATTAAGTTTATTCATAATTAAGTACATTAAATATTTAATAAAATAAAAGTCATATGAAATCAAAAATAAAATACAAACAAACAATAAAAATAAATTGATGTGATTACTTAATTTATTTCTACGGTTATGAATTTACTCCACTTTATCCGGTTGTTCTTTTGGTTTCTCTTCTACTTTTGCTGCCTCTTTCTTTTCAGGCTCCTCCACTTTAGCCGGCTCTTCCTTTGGTTTCTCTTCTTCTTTTGCTGCCTCTTTCTTTTCTGGTTCCTCACCTTCAGACGGTTTTTCTTTTGGTTTCTCTTCTACTTTTGCTACATCTTTCTTTTCAGGCTCCTCCACTTCAGTCGGCTCTTCCTTTGGTTTATCTTCTTCTTTTGCTGCCTCTTTCTTTTCTGGTTCCTCACCTTCAGACGGGTTTTCTTTTGGTTTCTCTTCTACTTTTGCTGCCTCTTTCTTTTCAGGCTCCTCCACTTTAGCCGGCTCTTCCTTTGGTTTTTCTTCTACTTTTGACGCCTCTTTCTTTCCAGGCTTCTCCACTTTAGTCGGCTCTTCCTTTGGTTTCTCTTCTACTTTTGCTGCCTTTTTCTTTTCAAGCTCCTCCACTTTATCCGATTCTTCTTTTGGTTTCTCTTCTACTTTTGACGCCTCTTTCTTTCCAGGCTTCTCCACTTTAGTCGGCTCTTCCTTTGGTTTCTCTTCTACTTTTTCTGCCTTTTTCTTTTCAAGCTCCTCCACTTTATCCGATTCTTCTTTTGGTTTCTCTTCTTCTTTTGGAGTTTCCTTTTCTTCAGGTTTGTCTTCTACTTCAGGGATTTTTACTTCTTCAGGTTCTTCAACTTCAGGTGGTGCTGGTCTTACATATTCCTCTACTTTCACTGGTGCAAGGTATTCTGCGTATTCGCCTAGTCCGAATTTTGGTGATAGTTTCCTGATGAGCTTCGATCTGTAAGAATTTAAAAATGAAGAAAATAATAAAGTATAAACTAAAAATGTGACTATTCCTAAATCCTATTCTATTCGATGGGCAAAATTCAATTTTACTTCAAAATAGTCATTGATTGGACAGAATGCCTATAGAAAAAGTACCTACAGACAAAATGCCTAACGGACAAAATGCATAACAGACAAAATGCCTAACGAACATAATGCCTAACGGACATTATGCCTAACGGACAAATGTCTATTGACCTAAAATTCATTTAAATCTAACTTCCGGTATGGGATTAGCGGAAAAAGATTTCTAATAAGTGAGTCCAAGTGGAAACAAAGAGCTATCGCATTCAATATGAACATTTGTAACTCAGCGTGCTTTTTTGTGATTATTACCAAAGTGTTTGCTATATTTTGAATTTTTATATTAAGATTACTTTATTAGATAGCTATAATCATCTTCCTCTATTATGACTTTTTAAGTATTGAGTATTTTATTAGATTACTATTATCAACTTCTATTAGTGACGTTTATAATTGCTTTTGGAAATTCTTAAGCAAGTAAGCTTTCATTCGTTCAATACATGGAGTTCCTATTAACTGAAATTTCAATGTTTCTATAAGTTTGTAGCTCGAATAAAAGCAACATTTTTTCATTAAGTATTACATGTACAGTTTCATTCTTCATTACAATAAATGAAGTCTTTTTAAACTTAAGTCTCACCGAACACTAATCTCGTATCCTATGAGAAAAGTCAGGGCAAGGACAATGACTGTGCAGGAGAGGAAGTTTTTGGGCTGCTTCATTCTCTCAAGAAAATTTTTGCTTGACACGAGTTGGACCTTCATTTTGTTGATCTGGGGATGGTAAAAATTTGTTGGAAATAAATTTGCATGATTTAAAAGATCGAAACTGAAAGAATATCAATATTTTAATGATGGTTAATCGATTTTCAACGTTGAAGGTATTTTTCGGATTCGAGTTTTCGAGATTTCTATCCATCGTTACGAATAATAGTGAACAAAATTGAACTTAATAATGAATTTTATGACCAACTATTGTATGTCAGTCATAAAATAAATTAGGATTCGAAATATCGGATCCTGAAAATACCTTTAACATTGAATTTCGACAATCTTAAAAATTGTAAAATATAGTCTTAAAGTACACGATATGTATATTACATTACACATACGTATATCAGCATTGAAGTAATAAATTGAAAATATCACGGAAACTGGAAATATATTCGATAAATGTATTTTGGGGGGCGTGCTGCCCCCCGAGCCCCCCTTCCAGGTCATTAATCAATCATGACGTGTGCAATACAACAAACTAGCGGATACAATACACTGCATTACGGTTATCTTTGACCAAGAAGCGTGAAAACACGAGTTTTTTCCAAGTTCTCAATCCTTCAGTAATACATAGGAAATAAATAACTTTAAACCCTCATATCTCAAAAACTATTAGTTTCTACAAAAAAAAGTTTTTGATTTTCGGATTCTATGGATAGAAATTATAAAAGAAGTAATTTGAAATAAATTTGGTGGGGGTCGTCAAATGGGAAAGATCCAGAACTACACCTAAATAAAGACCTACACCTAAATAAAGACTTACACCTAAATAAAGACTTACACCTAAATAAAGACTTACACATAAATAAAGACCTACACCTAAATAAAGACTTACACCTAAATAAAGACCTACACCTAAATAAAGACCTACACCTAGATAAAGACCTACACCTAAATAAAGACCTACACCTAAATAAAGACTTACACCTAAATAAAGACTTACACCTAAATAAAGACTTACACCTAAATAAAGACCTACACCTAAATAAAGACTTACACCTAAATAAAGACCTACACCTAAATAAAGACCTACACCTAAATAAAGACCTACACCTAAATAAAGACCTACACCTAAATAAAGACTTACACCTAAATGAAGACCTACACCTAAATAAAGACTTACACCTAAATAAAGACCTACACCTAAATAAAGACCTACACCTAAATAAAGACCTACACCTAAATAAAGACCTACACCTAAATAAAGACCTACACCTAAATAAAGACCTACACCTAAATAAAGACCTACACCTAAATAAAGACTTACACCTAAATAAAGACCTACACCTAAATAAAGACTTACACCTAAATAAAGACCTACACCTAAATAAAGACCTACACCTAAATAAAGACCTACACCTAAATAAAGACCTACACCTAAATAAAGACCTACACCTAAATAAAGACTTACACCTAAATAAAGACCTACACCTAAATAAAGACCTACACCTAAATAAAGACCTACACCTAAATAAAGACCTACACCTAAATAAAGACCTACACCTAAATAAAGACCTACACCTAAATAAAGACTTACACCTAAATAAAGACCTACACCTAAATAAAGACTTACACCTAAATAAAGACCTACACCTAAATAAAGACCTACACCTAAATAAAGACCTACACCTAAATAAAGACCTACACCTAAATAAAGACCTACACCTAAATAAAGACTTACACCTACCTACAATCACTAAATTTCAAACTCATTACTATTAATTTCAGTTCAAATAATAGTATAGAGAAAATCACTGAGATTTGTGAGTAAAATCGCATTGCTGGCAATTTGCTAACTAGTCATTTAAATGGTAATTAAATGAACAGAAAATAACATAATGCAAATGGTTTCATTTTAACATTTCGAAAAAAGAATAAAGCATTGAAACATAATTAGTGTTATAGAGAGGAAACTGCCATTAAAATGCTATAGGGGAAGTTGCCAGTTATTGAACAGTGACACGTTATCGATCAAATAAATATATTATCTGGCATTTTAATTCGTTATTTTATTTGGTACTCTAGATACTTGCAGGTATCCTGGATACCTAAAAAATAACCAGTTAATTAAAATGCAAGATTATATACTTTTTATATGATCAAACATGTGTGAGTGTTCAATAACTGGTAACTTAGCCTACATTTTAGTGTGTTTTGTGTTGTGGCTGCGATGTTAGTGATGTGGCACACTTACCTCTGTTATATCGAAATTAAGCTACTGATTAATATATTGAATTATAATAATAATATATTGGGTGATTTTGCGTGAAATTAGTAATGGTTAATCATACGTTAAATGATATTTATTTGACTAGTTGGCAACTCGAAAAGTTCAAATTTAGCCCATTGTTGTACTCTTTGGTTTAGATTCTTTTATTAGACGTGAAACCTATTTAATATTAATTATATTCTTTATTTAGCAGGAACATAATTCAATTTTTTTTTATAAAAGCTGCAACGTGTCATGAGTAGAATTTAGGCGATACATATGAGTGATACCTAGGCATTGCCGGTAATAATAATAAATGATATTACCTATTATGATGTAGGAACTAAAACTTCAATGGTAATTAATAGGGTTGTGACAATATGCTTTATAAATCATAGATCTTAGGAATATCACAGACGAAATGAAATGGTATCGAATACTATTAACCGCTGGTGTAGAACCATTCAAAACTCTTTAATTCTCTCCGTTTATAATATTCTCTCTATGATTTTTAAAGCATATTGTCACAAGTAATTCCTAATTGGAATGACTCACCTGTAATATCAAAGACACATGTACCACCACTTCACAACAGGTATAGCAACTGACTAGTCTGCAGCACCTGTGATGGGACTGGAACATCTGTTATACAGACCCCAGCCACAATTCAACTCACTGTAAGGAATGTACATAGAGAAACAAAACAATTAAAAAGCTAAACATTTAAAATCTCCCTGAAATACTAATTGAGATTAGTTGAGAATTAAAAAACACAATTTAAAGAATGAACAGTCAAAGCGTACTTTTTCAAGCACTTTTGTATATTGAATTCATATTGCTGCTTGTTGCAGGACCCTTTCGGGTACTTCCTGTGGAGAATTTGAAGAAGGAGGATTTAAAAAATGAGGATTTAAAGAAGGAGGATTTAAAAAATAAGGATTTAAAGAAGGAGGATTTAAAGAAGGAGTATTTAAAGAAGGAGGATTTAAAGAAGGAGGATTTAAAAGAGGAGGATTTAAAGGAGGAGGATTTAAAAAAGGAGAATTTAAAGAAGGAGGATTTAAAAAATGAGGATTTAAAGAAGGAGTATTTAAAGAAGGAGGATTTAAAGAAGGAGGATTTAAAAAAGGAGGATTTAAAGAAGGAGGATTTAAAGAAGGAGGATTTAAAAGAGGAGGATTTAAAGGAGGAGGATTTAAAAAAGGAGAATTTAAAGAAGGAGGATTTAAAAAAGGAGGATATAAAAACGAAGGATTTTAAAAAGGAGGATTTAAAGAAGGAGGATATGAAAACGAAGGATATTAAAAAGGAGGATTTAAAAAAAGGAGCATTTAAAAATGAGGATTTTAAGAACCTCTGTAAATCTTTGGAGAATCTGATAGTATGAAGATCCTGTGTACTGTAAGAACACAATCAGAGAAAATTATGTATAGATAACTGCATACGAAATTATTCACCATTTATTAACAAAATACAAGACAGGTAAAATCCTAATTGTTTCTAAATGGAGAGACAAATAAGTCAAAGAAATAACTATTATTTCAACTAAATTGAACATAGCATAGCAATTCAAATTAATGAACATAGTTAGGACTGGTTAGCAAATCAATCAACCAGTTACCATTATGGAAATATTTAAATTAATATATCCAGAGCATTACTAAATTCCACATGAACAATATTTAGGTACCATTCGATCAAACAATATAGCTTCAAATAATTAGTTATTGTTCGTGATCACGCATTTTAATATCACCAGATAATGTATGAGACCAATTTTCGATAAATTTAAAACACATTACCGCATAGTCTTAAAGCTTTCAATGATTACTGATTCGTTTGCATTAATTTGAGTAAAATTATAATTATTCTTCGATCGGTAGGTAGTAATGATAATGGTTCAGTTACTGTTGAAGAAGTTACTGGTTACTGGTATCATAGGTTTTAGTTGGTATAAAGAACAGTCTTTCTGGTATCTCCATAAACATGCAACTTAAAATCCTCTTGTTTCTTGCTAGTTATGAAAGCGGAGACCATTATTGATCAGATTTGGATTTCAGCTGAAGTTGACACTGTAGCTTTAGAAGAAAGTACATCTCTGCGCAAAGAAGTCTACGCTGTTCCCAGCAACTCACTGTGTCTTGCTTTGGCCACTATGTTCGATTGGGTTTACCTTGCTTGCTACTCGCCCTCGAACGACCCAGCCTGCACTTTGTGGGAGTTGAATGCCCTAGGACACGGAAACGTGAAGAAAGATGGAGCACTTGGTTTAACGGAATGCAAGACTCGGGAAACTGTGGAAGGTAATTATTGCTGAAATTTTTATATTATTGAACAGAACATAACCGGATTGTTCTAAACCGGTTGATCATGCTATGACTATAAAACGAGATCGATGAAAAGACTTCGTATCGATGAAATAAATGGGCTTGAGACTTCTAATTCATTCAATCAATAATTCACTAATGTAATTGAGATATGGAAATTAATTTTTAATCGCATCTTATATTTTTTAATATTCGCTGGACGTTTTCTCATTTCTCCATATTGCTGTCCTTAGATGATAATTTTATAGGAGATGCAATTCGGTTAATTTAAGTTCGCTCATTTTTCAATTAGTTTCGGATTTTTAACACACAAAAAATATTTCTCTTTATTTACCATTTCCAATAGAAACGGTGATGAAAAGGACAATAAGTAAAATCTAGAAGTATATTCTTTAAGGTCTCATAGATTTCTCATTTGTTCAGGATGCATCCTGCCGAATAAGAATTTTACACTTATCGGCGATTCGGCCCCTGATGACATTTGTCCGAACGACTTCAAACTCAAGTGTACTGATTCTGGTTTGGTGACCGAAGATGGTATTATTTCATTAGTTGTTACTTCACATGTTGTATTTTCTTAAGGCCCTACTGTGCGAAAAACCGATCTAAAAATAGATATATTTGAGCAATTAAAAAAAACTACTACAGCCTGAAAATTCATCCCCCTCTGAAATTTAGAGAAGACAACAAAAGCATTTTCCGATTTTTTTTCCGACTTGCACTATTTTCTACCTTAACAAATTCACGAATCATTTTTATGATTATGATATCAAATGTAAATCAGTATTTGTTTTAATTTTTCAGCTGAGGTAGATCCTAAAACTTACTGTGATTAGACAGTGGTTTTCAAAAAATATCTGGAATGTGCTTGAAGATCAACTCCAAGAACACTGATTTCTGTGAAGCCAGGAAAAACTGCCGACTCTTGGGTGCCGAGATCGCATCTTTCGAAACAGCCGATGAATTTGACTTTTTCCGTCACCACATGAAGAATACTATCAGTAAGAATTAAATTTTAATTAATTCCTGGTAACAAACTAGAAGAATTCCTTAACAGTAGCTTGAATTAGTCCAGCAAGCGTATAACGGAATTTCACTAGGATTTTTTCTTGACTATAATTTCGCTTTTAAGCATTTCACATAATCTAGAGTTTAGACTTTTACTATAAATCTCCGTTACCTTCAGAAAATCACAATACTGCGCACTACTTTCTTGGCCTGATAGTAGCGGAAGATGATGATGTTTGGCGATGGATGTTTTTCGACCGAAGTCCCGGAAGTGAATGGAACACTAATGAACCTGATGGTCAGGAGGAAAAGGATAAATGTGCTCGTGCTTTCGGTAGAAACGAATACAAAATATCTGATACAAAATGTACTAATAGTTACAAATCAGTCTGTCGAATTTATAATGTATAATCAACTTTGTAGATTATGTGCAATGTCTATCTTGTTAAACTATTCAAACTTTGGATATATGTATTGGGATATTTCAATTTTTAAGGGGACCGTACTTGGGAAAATCGCATAGTTTAATCATTTTTTTTTCGTAAATAGTTACCTACCTAATACCCTTCCTGATGGAGTGAAATATCAGAGCTCTAGTGCGACTATAACCCACTGAGGGAGAGATAAAGGGAGGGGTACGCGGCGAGAATTGGAGCGGTGCAAGATGGTTTATGCACACCCTATCAGCCACTAATAATTCGTAATAATTAAATATCTCGCCATATCTGGTAAAGTACCTCCTATTCAGATCACAAAGCATAGGTATTGTTCGCAATTCTGCCCAGTGGCACTCGTTATCTCATAAGGGAAGGTGTTGGGTGTCAGACCAGCGCTAGGTGGGAGGCAATTTCGAATGAGTTTTTTTATCACTTCTCCATACGGACAAATATTGGTATTCAGAAAGGTACTTCTTTTACAATTTGGAAGGTACGGCATTGTTTTTTTTTGCATTCGATTTTCCAAAGAATTCTCTACAAAACGGTTTTCTCTGAATTTTGATTTTCGATTTTGTTTTCAAAATTTTGAATTAGCTGAAAAAATCCATTTATTTATGTTTTCCCCTTTTTTTTCGAAAACCAATTCAAATTCAAAGAAAACAGTTTTCTCTCAAGATTCGAATAACTCGTTTTCTATGGGTCTAATCGAAAAAAAAAATGCACGAACAAAAACAATAGAAAATTCAATTTTATAATAATAGTAAGTTTCAGAACCGTAGCTACATAAATAAAAATATTTTCAAAAATCATGTAGGTACAGTCCTTTTAAGTCACACTTATAGTTATTAGTTATTAATGAAATTAAGAATTAGCAAACTTGCACTGTTCACTTCAGGTGAAGTGATGGTGGTACTTTTTCACATACAGATTTCAAATAAAGACAAGCTTCTAATGCTTTTATAGTGTATTTATTAACAAAAAATTTGAAAATAAAACAATGTTATCAATATTTTAGAAATTTGATATAATTTGACGACCGATAGAATTCTTTTTCTATAGCTAAAGCCCGTATTACACTGTGGCGCTCGCCATGGCGCTGTTGTCCTAGACACTAGACGAGTCGATATGGCGGTGATCGTGCATTGAAATTTAGGGAAAATTGAAAAATTTACTATGAAATGAATCGTACCAATAAAATTCGATGTCGTCACGAATATATATTCAGTTAATTATCTTTTTGATAGTTTTGTGAATCAATGCCATGCGTATATATTGAAAAGTTTAATTCCATTGATTGTATGGCAACACTAGACACCACACAGAAGCGTTCATTCCTTTTTTGTATCGCGCAGTAGCCGTACAAAGTCTTAAATAACTTTTAAAATGAAACCAAATACTTTTTCCACTACTTCAAATCTCTTTAGCAGGCTTCAGTGACAATTTCATCACCTCTAAAACGGTGGCGGTGTTGGTTCTATCGCGCAGTGAGCGATCACAATTTCGTGGTGCTCGCCAAGACATTTTTCACTATTAGAGAGAAAAGGGGCGGAGTTAGAGAGAAAAATAACAAAAATGTGGCGACCGCCATAGCGCGCGCCACAGTGTAAAGCCCGTATTACACTGTGGCGCTCGCCATAGCGGTGTTGTCTCTCTCTACAGATATGGCGCTCACCATTCTCAAAACTGCTATTACACTAGACGAGTCGATATGGCGGTGATCGTGCATTGAAATTTAGGGAAAATTGAAAAATTTACTATGAAATGAATCGTACCAATAAAATTCGATGTCATCACGAATATATATTCAGTTAATTATCTTTTTGATAGTTGTGTGAAACAATTCCATGCGTATATATTAAAAAGTTTAATTCCATTGATTGTATGGCAACACTGGACACTACACAGAAGCGTTCATTCTTCCTTTGTATCGCGCAGTAGCCGTACAAAGTCTTAAATAACTTGTAAAATGAAACATAATACTTTTTCCACTACTTCAAATCTCTTTAGCAGGCTTCAGTGACAATTTCATCTCCTCTAAAACGGTGGCGGTGTTGGTTCTATCGCGAAGTGAGCGATCACAATTTCGTGGCGCTCGCCAAGACATTTTTCGCTATTAGAGAGAAGAGGGGCGGAGTTAGAGAGAAAAATAACAAAACCGTGGCGACCGCCATAGCGAGCGCCACAGTGTAATACGGGCTTAATACGGGCTTTAGACATACACTCAATTCTCGAAAACTGAGCTTATGGAAGTGCTCTATAGTTTAATTCAACTGCAATAGAATATATTTTAATTATCGTAGTGCATGGTAGTTAAAGTAATTAGTCTTTTTATCACTGTATCAATTAATATTCATATCTATTTTATACAAGAAAAGGCAAGAGAGTTATACATCAACCCAATTGCTAAATATGTAGGTACGGAACTTTTCCATCTTTTTAACATATGCTAAATAGGCAGTTTGACCAAATCTGGAATGTGCAGGTCGCGTGACAGGTTATCTCTCACTTAATAGTAGGGTTGTGACAATATGCTTTATAAATCATAGATCTTAAGAATATCACAGACGAAATGAAATGGTATCGAATACTATATACCGCTGGTTTAGAATAATTCAATACTCTTTAATTCTCTCTGTCTATGATATAAAAGCATATTTCTCCGTAATCATTGACTGTAATCACCGATATAGGTATCGTTACTTAGATTTACATCATAATTTATATGCTGCACTTCTGAGTGATGAATTGTAAGTGTAAAAACCTTAATTTATCTTGTATTCATTTTGTACTAGGTATGCTAGTGTATCTAGTTACAGTGATTATATGCTAGTGTATCTAGTTACAATGATTATATGCTAGTGTATCTAGTTACAGTGATTATATGCTAGTGTATCTAGTTACAGTGATTATATGCTAGTGTATCTAGTTACAGTGATTATATGCTAGTGTATCTAGTTACAGTGATTATATGCTATTGTATCTAGTTACAGTGATTATATGCTAGTGTATCTAGTTACAGTGATTATATGCTAGTGTATCTAGTTACAGTGATTATATGCTAGTGTATCTAGTTACAGTGATTATATGCTATTGTATCTAGTAACAGTGATTGTATGCTAGTGTATCTAGTTACAGTGATTATATGCTAGTGTATCTAGTTACAGTGATTATATGCTATTGTATCTAGTAACAGTGATTATATGCTATTGTATCTAGTTACAGTGATTATATGCTAGTGTATCTAGTTACAGTGATTATATGCTAGTGTATCTAGTTACAGTGATTATATGCTAGTGTATCTAGTTACAGTGATTATATGCTAGTGTATCTAGTTACAGTGATTATATGCTAGTGTATCTAGTTACAGTGATTATATGCTAGTTGTAAAACAGAACTCCATAAAATAAAGAGTGATTAACAAATGATGAAATATTGGATTTCATCATCCCTTTATTATTCAAACCTTCATCATTTTAGTGATGATATCTAATTAGTTAATTTACCCGTAAATTGAAGTCTCCATTACCCGTAAATTGTAGTCTCCATTACTCGTAATTTGTAGTCTCCATTACCCGTAAATTGTAGTCTCCATTACCCGTAATTTGTAGTCTCCATTACCCGTAAATTGTAGTCTCCATTACCCGTAAATTGTAGTCTCCATTACCCGTAAATTGTAGTCTCCATTACCCGTAAATTGTAGTCTCCATTACCCGTAAATTGTAGTCTCCATTACCCGTAATTTGTAGTCTCCATTACCCGTAAATTGTAGTCTCCATTACCCGTAAATTGTAGTCTCCATTACCCGTAATTTGTAGTCTCCATTACCCGTAAATTGTAGTCTCCATTACCCGTAAATTGTAGTCTCCATTACCCGTAAATTACCATTAGGAGGAGTAATATTATTTATTTTTTTATTACTTTAATTCCCAGGAATTTCAATTTGAAAATGGGTTGACATTAGTATTTTTTTGTCCTAGTCAATTGGTACAGAATTCCAAGTACATTTATTTTTGGATCAATTTATTTTGAAGCCAAGTAGAGAATAAAATTAAATAGGTACCGAGGTAAAATAATTATAACGATGAGTCTGACGTTGAACAAGTGCATCTGCAGTAAAGACTTGTTAAAGGGGCAGTAGGGTCATTTGGTGATTTAACAATTAATGTCTAACTATTGCTTATGTAAGAATAAAGTATATCGTGAGAAATTGCAATTTTCAATAAAATCTAATAATGGAAATATGTCATTTTATATATAATTAATTTCTTATCAAATGCTAACGGTAGATGGCGCCACAATCAGTGGCGCCATCTTTTAAACAAACTAACTGAGATAAGTTTTACCCTATAGATTCTAGCTCAAGTGAAGAGATGGCTTTATTTTTAAAACTATGACTTCTTGACTTAAATATTTTCACCATTTTGATTACTGCATACATAAATTAATATGAAAACAACAAACATACTCACGTACATACTAATGAGTGAAAATACTTCCGCTAGGTGTCGGTAATTTTATTATATACTTTTTATATGAGCATTCTTAAAATAAACGAGCATTAATATATTACATAATTAAATATTCTGAATAGATTTAATACCAATTTGGCGATTGTTTAGATTTTGACTATACTATCCCTTTAAGCATAGCTTCCAGTTTCACGTAGGATTTTATCCATTTCTATTATCGATGGGGAACTCTCACCAGTATAAAATGGGATGTAGATGTATAGTTCATTATAGTTCATAACTATAGCTACATCTAATTATAGTTCATAACTAGCTACATCTAATTATAGTTCATAACTAGCTACATCTAATTATAGTTCATAACTAGCTACATCTAATTATAGTTTATAACTAGCTACATCTAATTATAGTTCATAACTAGCTACATCTAATTATAGTTTATAACTAGCTACATCTAATTATAGTTTATAACTAGCTACATCTAATTATAGTTTATAACTAACTACATCTAATTTTAGTTCATAACTACATCTATTTTTTTTCTTCTTAACCACAAAACCACAACCTCCCTTTTATAAAAACATTTTACTAACTTCTATTCAATAACTGTTACAAATACCTATTTTGTTTATGGTCCTAAAAGTAAAAAAAAAAACTGTCGCCACTCAAAGTATGGCGAGACTATTGCACCACTATTTGAAACATTTTCTGTCATACCTCAATCTATGTTTCTTTTGTCTAGATATATATTTTCTTTTTGTAAATAATTTCATTGAATGGTTTTTAATTCAATAGATATATTAAAGTTCTTTTACTTTTTATTGTATTTATTTTGTTTTCTTCTTAAAAATGTAGAGATGATCAGAAATAAGTGTATACAAGTAGATAATTCAGTTGATTTCATAGTCTTTGTTATCCTCGAAAAAAGTTATAGCTTGAGGAAAACTGACGCTAAATTTTGAATGTGCATGAGTATAGATGATGTCTTTTGCTATTTTTCAAAAAGTTATTCAATTGTAAATGACTTATTTTGAAGTTAGTTACAATGCAGTACCTACACATGTTTCTAAATCAAAATTGTCCCAACGAGCAGAGCTGGGCGCGCGAACCTTTTTTTAGGTTCCGAATCCGAACCCGAATCTTCGTCGATTTTGGGTTCCGAACCTCCGTATAGCGAACCCAATTTGGAAAAGTTGGTCCGAACATTTGTTCCGAACCAAACATTTAGTCCGAACCTCTGATTTTTAGGCAATTAGGGCAACCTATATAAAAAAAAGTTTTTCCAACAAGATACTAACTATTTGTCAGAAACAAGTTACAACGAGAAGGTTTCACTCTATGTTAAAAAAAAACACATGTCTTATTTATAAACCTACGTTACTGTATTTTTACAAGTTGTCAGTTTTTGTACTAAACTAATGTGTACCAAATTTCAAGTAAAAATATTGAATATATAAGGAGAAATAAATACATGGGTATATAAGAGATTGGCAACTGGGTGAGCTGAACTGTTTATTGGATGGAGTGTGAACCAATCATAGCTCGCGCATTTGTCTCTACTACATAAAACGTGGACACATTCTTGCGTATTGGGTAACCAATCTGTTTTTCTACGTTGCCACACGTTACTAAGGTACAATTAATTCCATAATTTACTCTGATTTACGTCAATACGTAAATATTTCACTTTTGAATTAAAAAATATAGTTGGTATTTATGTAGGAACAAAGTCAAGAAAGGCCAGTAAATTTAAAAAATGACATGAAATATATAAAGTAATTTAAAAAAGATATGCCTATAAAACATGGGTGTAGGTCATAAGCCCCCCCGGTCAAGAGCCCCCCCCGGTCATAAACCCCCCCGGTCAAGAGCCCCCCCCCCGGTCATGAGCCCCCCTAGGTCATAAGCCCCCCCGGTCAAGAGCCCCCCCCCCGGTCATGAGCCCCCCCCCCGGTTACGAGCCCCCCTGCCCCTGTTTTTAAATCCTTATTTACCTATATTATTTAATCCTTATTGACACTTTTGTAGTTCATTACTGATTAGACCGCCCCCCGAACCCCCCTGCCAGGTCATTAAACAATCACGAAGTGTGCAGTACAACAATCTAGCGGATACAACAAACTACATTAGCAACTCTCAGTTACTTCTATCTAAGTAGTTCTTCATTTGTTTAACTAGGTAAATAAGAATTATAAAAAACATGGAGGGGGGGCTCGTGACCGGGGGGGGGGGGCTTATGACCTAGGGGGGCTCATGACCGGGGGGGCTCGTGACCGGGGGGGGGGGGGGGGGCTCATGACCGGGGGGGCTCTTGACCGTACCCCATAAAACATACGTCAAATTCATTAGGGTTAATATAATAAATTTCTAATAATAATTATACTGTGACTTCATATGACTACATTATAGAGGATTTGCACTGGTAGAACTGCTATTTCATGAAATACAACAAATTTAAAGAATATACTAAATAGGAATGAGAGATTCATAGAAAACTTACGAATATTTGTGTAGACTAACCTAAATATGTTCACTATAGAGGTAAGTTCGCTATACCTATACCGGATTTTACTATTCAGCGTGATTCACTATACAGGAGTTCACTATAAGGGAGTTCCACTGTACTTACTATACTTAATAAGTTAGTATCATTGAGTATGACTGAATGAGCATTAAGTATATTTAAAGTTCCCCTCCAGTCTCCACTCCAATACGCAGTTTAAGTTGTTATTCTGAATTTTCTTCTGACCTCCGAATTTCATGCAAAGAAAAATTAAGACCAACTCTGTCGTCATAACAATGCATGACAATGTATCCATATTGAAGTATCCAATTATCTAATTAAATAATTTTTAAGTTTTTACTATTAGTTTTCAAATTTTCATTTATATTACAACATTTTTGATTAATCCGATCTAGAAAACTGATGATATAAAACGTTTTTGCATTTTGTTTGAATATGAAAGTACTATAGATACAATACGTTATCGGTATTCCAATACTCTATTTACTTAACTTTTTCTTTTATTCATTATATTAGAAAGGTCAAACAGTGAAGATTATTGTGAATATTTCTCTAAGTTATATTAAAACTTATATACATATAATATTATAATACCAATATATGAATTATAATCAATTCAATTTTAAAGCGAATAGCCGAATACTTGATCTTAAATTATCTGTTCAGCCAACCTACTTACCCGTCAAAAATTTGCTTATTTGAGTCATTTCAATATATTCTCTTTTAAAAACCTTCATTTGATATTTACTTATACATTATTACATTAGTAAAAGCAAAAGAAACAATTATCATTCAAAATAAAAGTAACAAGCTAAGACAAGAAACAAATATTTATAAGATGTTATTGTACGAAGCTTGGTGTGCGCAATTATTCTCGCACATATTTGATCTCGCTAAGCCGCTATAAGAGTTACAGTTAACTGATTATAATGAAATATTCACCCTTAATTATGTACTGAAAAGCACTCTTGCATCTAATGCCTGGAAAGATCTCTGATATATTCCTAATATTATTATAGATTTGAATATATGCTCATAATATGAGTATATTACCATTTATCACCTTCGTTTTTGTCTAATCGTATGTATTTATGCGAAAAAATAAACGATTGAAAAGACAGCTTAAAAATCGGTCTTGAATTTAAGTTATTATTATTTTTCCATGAGGACTGGTTAGCCAACGGCTAAGGTAAGGTACTAGGGTAGGGTGTTATGTAATGTTACCTAATATATACGTTTATAACCTTACCTATAGTTCTACATGTTTCAAGCAATTTTAATTGAGATTTGAGGGAACATAATCCGTTATTAAAGAATTAACTTGTTAAGATTATTATAAAACTTACCGCTATTCAAGAAAGGATGAATAACGTAATGGAAGAAGAGCGGAGAAAGACGCATGTTCTTCGCTTCAGTGTTAAGCAGAAACCTAGGTATATAATAGTAGCCAAGAGGTACGGTACATGTTCAGAACGTAAAATAATTAAATGAACAAGTCAGTTTTCCCCGGGAACGGAGGTTCGGACTTGCGAAAAAGACGTTCCGAACACTGAAGTCCGAACCGTTTTTGAAGAGGTTCCGAATCCGAATGTCCGAACCCATTTTCCAGTCCGAACCGGTTCGCGAATAAAGGTTCGCGAACATTCTTACGGAACGCCCAGCTCTGCCAACGAGTAAGTTAAAATGATCTAACTGTATTCTTCTGTACTGTTCGGTACTTATAACTGTATTCTTCTGTACTGTTCGGTACTTATAACTGTATTCTTTTGTACTGTTCGGTACTTACAACTGTATTCTTCTGTACTGTTCGGTACTTATAACTGTATTCTTCTGTACAGTTCAGTACTTATAACTGTATTCTTCTTTACAGTTCGGTACATATAACTGTATTCTTCTTTACAGTTCGGTACATATAACTGTATTCTTCTTTACAGTTCGGTACATATAACTGTATTCTTCTTTACAGTTCGGTACATATAACTCAATAATAATAACTGTATTCTTCTTTACAGTTCGGTACATATAACTGTATTCTTCTTTACAGTTCGGTACATATAACTGTATTCTTCTTTACAGTTCGGTACATATAACTGTATTCTTCTGTACTGTTTGGTATACATATAACTGTATTCTTCAGTACACCTACAATATTTAGTACACAAAGTACTTCAAAATCAATATTTAGTACTGTGACAAATATGTGTACTGGGTGATAGTGAATGTATGTGTGTTTCATTCTTTTCAATAAATGCTATTCATTTATTATCATCAAGTGGCAGAGCTAAGCATTTTTGAATCTACAATATTCGAGAGTGGTGTATCTCATTGTAGTATGCAGGGTACATACTACAATAAATTACTTATATTATTTTGGAGTTATTTCAGCATATTATCGTCTAATTTTGGTGTAAAATGTATCTACTTTTTGTGTTATAGATGCAGTAATCCTAAAATTTTGTTTAGGTGTTTATCGTCATTTACCGGTGTCAAAAATCTGCCTCGCTAATGGTATGGGCCTCAATCTTTGAAAGTTGAAGATTCCTCTCATTTTCGGTAAGGGAAGTACAAAAATGAAAGAAAACACGTATTTCAGGGATGATTTTACTCCAGTATTTGTTGAAAAAAAGAAACATTTTAAAATGACCATTTAGCAGTATGGTGACCCCTCTCTTCAACTGTTAACGAAACCAGGAGTGGTGTGAGAGTCATTTTCCAAATCTTTGGGAGATGCGACCTCCTTTCACTTCCTATTTGAATCCTACGGATTTCTATGTTTTCGAAAGGAAACACTAAAAAAAATAACAAGCTTATATTTTAAATGTAACTATATAACAGATTGTGAGTCAATATTCGTTTCACTCCATAATTAAATAATAAATTATTTGTTTATAGGACCGCGGACTTAGCTTCTTTGTTTCCAACATTACTTCTAACTCGTGTTAAGTTTTGCAGGATTTGATTATTCTTCATTCTACTGCATCAAATACTATAATTAGTCTCTGGGGACTACAAATAGAACACAGTTACGTACGGCAAAAAGATTCTTGGAAAGAGGAGTTATCTGAAGGTCAACTCTAGCGTCCTAGCGATGCATAGGTACGCTAAGAACTGCATTGGTGTTCCTATTACTACCTAAGTAGAACTGCATTGGTGTATCAGCTGTCACTGCAGCAGGTGATCCGATCCTCCACTCCGCACAAAATGTTACACCAAATACTGTCAGTGCTCTGCCTCCATCTAGTTACTGGGTGAGAAAAGAACTAGAATAGAGTAGAACTTAACTAAGATAGAACTAAACTAGAATAGAACTAAACTAGGATAAAACTAAACTAGGATAAAACTAAACTAGGACAGAACTATGCTAAGGTAGAACTAAACTACGTAGAAAGTCATTGTCTCCCTTACAATAATTGATTTGAAAACGAACTCTAACGCTGTTTCTAATTTTGATAAACTCTCATATATGCATATTTTAGATAATTGTTAATCTTTCAATAGTCAAACTTGGACTCGAAAATAAAGCAGTGAGTAGATCTATCTTCATTTGTGCAATTTTCTTTTAAGAACATACCGGTTTGTTCCTTTGAAGGAATCGTGTTGAAGGAGGATTATAGGAAGAATAGTAAATAAATTTTGTTCCCTGAATTCACCAGAGTTATACTTAAAGGTCCCCTTCGAGTAATTCTTTCATTGTTTAAATAAATTTAGCTAATGTTCCTCAAAATTTTGCTGTAAATCCATGAAATTTGAATGCATATATTTGTTCCTATATGGCATATGCTTTTAAAGATTTCTATAATAATCAATACGTATTTCCATTTAATAGGATTGTACTCAGTTTGTTTTGAATGCCGGCTAAATAGGTATAATTTATTAATAGGTTTAAAACAGGACACCAGATAATAATAAGTACCTCAAATTACGGCAAAATGTTTTTTTTTCAATTCTTATTGAATATCACACACAGAGTATCAAAAACTTCGAAAACATAAAAGATATTTTTGTGCCAAATTTTATGCTACCTTCAGAGCCTAAACCTTAGATCTACAATACGTATTGTATATATGCATATTTGTAAATACAGTACACCTAAACATGTAATTTGGTTAGTAGCTACAGTATATAATATATATGCAAAAAGTTACAAACGGGTTTTTTGACGCTACAACCGGCACTGTCGCAAGGTTTGATTGATGAGTTGAAATGTTGTTCTTTATATATTAATTTTTCCGCCATTGATTTTGATATTTGAAGTTTCAGTGGTTGGAATAGTTTTCATTATATCTTTTTCTATATTATATTCAGTGTTTAATGCTGTAAATAATAATTTTCAACTAGAAACCTGGATATTTGAACCTATTCGTGATTCCAATTACCCTCCACTGTTTCGGAGTTACTTTCAATTAAGGTCTAAAAATTAAATCATCATCCATAATCTATGAGGTACCTAGTTTTTTTAAATTTAATAATATCTTTCTGTTGTATTTGGAAATTTGTTTTTGGATTATAATTTCTACTTGATTCAGGTATATTTCTTTAAATTTTAAATCTCAAATAAATCATAAATATGTACCTTTTAATACGAACAGTTCTCTTAATTTGTATGCCATTGTACCTTGTCCGGAAAATTATCAACTAAATATGGAGCTTGAGATCTAAATAGTATTGGTTTTACTCATTCTTTTACTATATAAATTGTAATTTTAAATTATCATTTTTCAGGGAGTACCTGATCACAACTCCCCAAATATGGATTCCAGGAGACAAGACCACAGTTTGTCTGTCGACTCCTGGTCCTCTGACGCCCGGGTACAGCCTGAGTCTTTCTGTCTTCACAACCAGTGAACCATCTCGTGTGACCTACTGGCAGGACCTGCGCCGAAATGAAAAGGAACCTACAGTTGTTGTTAAGGAACTACTCTCTGAAATACCAGACGTCAAGTTCGAAACCGGTGAGATTTGGCAATAAAGTGAATTGCAACAGATCTAAATTATTGTCAATTCAATTTTTTTTCATTCTTATTACCAAAAACATTTCTCTTGTTAAAACTATAATTAAGAAAAAAGATTTATGTAGAGATCAGCTTTCTTCGAAATGATGAGACTTCAGACATTGTATATCGACACGGTTCTGAAAATCACTTTTGAGTCAATAATTTTGAGGAAATTCAGTCATAAAGTTTCACAAGCATTAATAAACTTCTAAATAATCAAATGCTTTTTCTGTTTGAAATATTTGAAAAAAATCATAAAGTAAAAATAAACAGCGGTTCATTAAATCTAGAGATTCGAACATTTCTGTCACGATAGCTAAATTCTATGTTTTTAGTTGTCAATCCTATCCTTAAAGACATTCGCCAAAGTTTTTTTTGCACATTTTGAAAATGGTTTTCAGGCTCATCTTTCTCATGTTCTGATGTACAAATTAATGATACAACTACTGTATACGGAGAGGTGAAGATCTTTGGCTCCATCAATGGAAGTCCTGTTAACGAAACTAGACCTATTAGGTTCATTAAACCCATCGAGAGAATTTTCATCGAACCCTCGCAGTACATCTACAAGGTATGTTGTAACTGTGATTATGCTAACATCTACATTGGAAAGTAATTAAACCAGTGTTAAGAAGATGAAGTATCTTGGAGTTGAATTAAAAAATGATATTTATATCTATTCATATGATTTTCATTATCCGAAGAAAACTAAAACTATTACCGACGAAACTTTTCTGCTGTCATTTTGTGCAAATAAGAAGTAAATTTCAAATTATAATTCCTTCATTCTTTCGACTTTTTTTATTCTTTAAACTGAAATAATCTTTGTGGTATCTCTTTTTTTCAGGATGGACAGTTGGTAGAGTTCAGGGTCCTCACTTTGACAGGACCGTCATTTAAGATATCCTATGAGCCTGTGAGTATACTGAGTCTCCAGTGAAATTACTTTATTAATTTCTCTTATAGATCAGCTTTCTCATGTAAATTCTTCCTTTTCATTTTCCAGTACCACGAAATTTACGTCGAAACACCATCTTCCTCGAGGATTGAACAGTGGTTGAACGTCTCCAATACTGATGGTTTGGTGCATCAACATTTTTTCCTTCTTGATGAAGCAGAACATGGAACCTACACAATTTTCGTCAGGAAGAACAAATCCAACAGACTAACACGCAAAACTTTCAAAGTGGAAGACTTTGTACTTCCTCGCTTCGGCGTTAGCATCTCACCTTTGAAATCTTTTTTGGCAACTGATCCTAATTTGACTTTGAAAGTTTGTGCTCAATATACCTATGGTCAACCATTGAAAGGGAAGTTAGTTGGATATGTTGACAATGGTGGATATAGAAATTTTAATTTTCCCGATTTTAAGGTCAATATCAATGAATCTATCGATGGGTGCAAAAATGTAATTGTTGACATTACTCCTTTGAAAATAAATGGTTATAGAACGATAGCAAAAAGATTAAACGTCGTAATACAACTGATTGAAGATGGAACTGGAGACTCTGTAGAAGAATCTTCTGTAATTCCTATAATCAGAGTCCCAATCAAAATGCAAAATATGAGAATATTCAAATACAAAAAACCGGAACTTCCATACGGAATGAGTGTGAGTGTTTCCAAATTATTGTAAACTATGTTGTTACAATGAACAATTCATGATTTGAAAGTATAAATTCCCCTACTGTTTCCATTACAGGTTCGTGTCATTGATGAAGACGATAAACCAGTTCCTACAGAACCAATTTCTATCTGCGTGGACCTGTGGAAGTGTTCCAATATCACTACTGATGCTGACGGATTTCTGAAATTTTCAGTTCCACCACACATAGAATTTGATAATGTTGAGGTAAAGGAAGTAGAATACTGTATCAGTAAAAGGATGCAAAGTTAGCAAAACAAATTTCGTTATCATCAACTATTACGTGATAAAATTGTGGTGAATATGAAAATATCGAATTACCCGGTTGGTAGCGCAGTTTTATGAACGCTCTCCTTGCCTGAGTGTAAGAGCAATCCAGTTGCGAGTTCCCAGAACTTTTATACGGTCTCCAACCACCCCTTCAACCGTACCTAAAACTCCACCAAAGTTGTGACACACAACCATGAATAATGGCAACCGGTAACACTCTTAAGTATGAAACCACACAAGAGGTTTTTAGGAAGCAAAAATCACGAAAAACACAAGCCGCAACTTGCTTGCCTTTACAGCAAAATAAACACTGGGTAGTTTACTTCTAAAGCAAAGCTAACGCTAGTACAAAAGACGTACTTACCGAGCTTTCGTTACTGGTCAGGTTGGATTCATTTGACCGGGAGTAGGTCTGGATTTATTAGTACATATGGGGCAGACTTGGTGCTGTCTCGTCAGCGTCCATTGCAAATTTCATTTTTTTGATATATTATATAAATGTCATCTCTAATATTAGAGAAAAATTCATAGATTCAAAATATTGACAAGTATCGTCAATATAGTGACCTTTTATTCCAGATAACTGCTCTCAATTACCCAAAGAAAGAAGTCAAAGATCCGAAATACCCATATCAGTCATATGGAAGAGAGTATATGCGTGGTCCGAAGTACCGATATTACACCAAGAACTATTTCTCACCATCCAACTCCTCTCTTCAAATTCTACCGCCAATTGCAGGAGAAATTGAGTGTCGGACAGATGTTCCAGTGACCGTCAACCTCACCGTACTCTACTCTTCTTCTGTAACCGGTCAGACCAACCTCAACGTCATGGTGAGTTTTGCATTTGGATAAATTTAAATAAGTTTCAAATACTTGTTTGAAATTGATAAGATATAACTAATTTGCAGATACGAGAATTCAATTATGCCCTTTTTTGAAAAATAAATCAAGCTGGTAAAATTCTTCCTTTTGAAACATGTATTTTTTTGTTTCTAGGTAAGAATATAATTTGGTACTTTCCTGTTGTCTCCTCAACACTTCTATATTAATGAAACAAATATATTAAAAAATGTATTTTAACTTACGCATATTTTGATAACCAAAAGTACCAATAATTTTAGACAGAAATAATTTTAGAGAGAAATGGGTCGCTAAATAGTTACATTTTAGTATTTCCATTATGCAAAATTATACAATTTTGCAATTATGAATTGACCAAGAAAAAAAGGTAAAGAACGCATTAATAAGATGATTCAACGCACTAAAAAAAATTACAGTTTTTCAATTAATTTGACAAGAATTTTAGTTGTGTAACAATTTCCATATTTTCTATATATAATATTTCTAACTACATACAGAGAAATTCATTTAATTTTTCAGGGTGTTTCGAAAGGACAAATCAAATATTCGAAAATCCTACCAGTGAATTTTGAAGACAATGGCTTTCCATCTGACCTAAACTTACTCTTCCCACTGGAAGCACCTGTCACCAAAGGAGTTTCTAGGGGACACATGCAAATATCCTTGCAAATCCCTGATTATGTGTCTCCAGAATTAAAGGTACGGATAGTTTAATTTCAAATACATTTGAATTTCTCAACTTCCTTCTCAACTTCTTCAGAATCTCAACTTCTAAGTTGAGATAAGTTGAGATATCTATTAGACTTAGTACTTTTTAATCTAAAGCTATTGCGGTCCATTTCAAGCTTCTGGTTTGGTACACGAGGGCTGATGGCGAAGTCGTGGCAGATTCACGGGATTTAAAAGTTGAAGAATGTTTGAACAATCGAGTGAAGATGTCCTGGTCAGAACCTAAATTGGGTGTGGGACAAAGAGCTTCTGTTACTGTAGAAGCTGAACCTAATTCTTTCTGCAGTCTGGGTAAGAACTGGTAAACAATGAAAATCTTTACTATTTCTTTAACCTAACTACATTGTAGAAGTACAAATCCTTTTCATCTTTTTCGAAGGCGTAATTGACAAGAGCATGGAATTGCTGAGCAAAGGAAGAGAGTCTATTTCTGTCCCTAAAGTGTTTAGGATGGTGAAATGGATGAACCCAAATCCTATAGTAGCCAACCAAGTCAACGATTATGAGTTTTGCAAAGAAAAACTTAAAGGAAAAGGTGAGTGTTTATATCTTCTTCATCATTGCAGCTAATCGTTAATATTTCCTGAGAATTTAGTATGATTTCAATTAAATTGATTTCAGTTATTTCATTCGTCATTCCATTAAATCCATTTTCTTTCATCGAGTGATAATATACTTAACTGCCTTCTCTTCTAGATAGTATAAACTTAATTTTTTGTTTTAAGAAACTCTCGTGAGAAGGAAAAGATATGGGCCTCTGATTATTCCCACCCAGACGGATTATTTATCCAATTACGTTGATGCCACTCAAATGTTTGACGTAAGTGTACAATATCATCATTATTCTTATTCTAGAATTAAAAACAAATAATTTCGTTTGCAATTAAGTAGGTAAGCATGAGAAATTCTTGCTAATTTTACCATGTTTTCCACCAGAATGCTGGAGTTTTCGTGATGTCTAACTTGAAGTACGAGTCTAGACCTTGTACAACGGCTTCCAGTGAGTAATACTTCTTACATATTCTCTTTGATCCGCAAAACATTCCATTAAAAACCAATGCTTCAAAAACTAATGGAGTAAGAAGGATATGCTCCACTAGTTCACAAAATGTCCTCTAGTTTGATTTAGAGAGAGCAGTGGTTCTTAAAGTGGGGTGCCTGGCACCTATTTGGGGCATGGATTGTTTATTGGAATAGCTGTTTTACATGTTACTTCTAAGTTCGGTTCTTGCTGTTTATATTGTTCAGAATATACATGAAGTCTATTTGCTGTTTTCTCACAATAGTAATAAAATATATCATAATTGTATCTTTCCAATCTATTTCAATGATCAGAGGATGCCTGATAAAAGCAAGGGGGTGTTCGAGGAAAATTCTTTAAGAACCACTGAATCTATTTTAGACAATCTTGCTTTTATTTCAGCTTTTCAAGAATATTTTGGAGATGGAGGATTAGTCAGGAGAGATAGAATCATTTTCTACAACCAGTTGACACTCGATCCTTATAGAGAAGAAACTGACGCTGAACCACAACTCGTGACGAGATACATTGAGGAGACCGACCCTGAACTTTCTGTGCCTCGTCAGTATTTCCCAGAGAACTTCATTTGGGAGCTTTTCCAAGTGAAGTAAGTGTGAGAGCGTTATTAAAGTTTTGCCATTCATTTAGAAAATTCAGATCTCCGGGAATCATTTCTTAATGACAATTTCAAGAATAAATTTGTGTTTTCAGGGAAGATGGCTCCCATACTCACAGCTCCTTCTTGCCGGACACCATCACTGAGTGGAGTGGTAAGGCCGTGTGTGTTCACCCTGAGAGAGGAATAGGCATTTCTAACAAAGCTTCCATCACAGCCTTCTCTCCATTCTTCATTGACATCACACTACCACCTACCATTCGGAAAGGAGAAGTTATGCCAGTCACCATCTCCATTTTCAACTACCTCGACACTACACTGCCCGTGAGTGATAGGTTTCCGTGAAATTTTTTGGGTAAAAGTTATTCGAAGTATTCTAATTTATTAAATTCAATATTCAATAGGAAATAATTTTAGAGTATGTAACGAAAAATATAGTTTAGGAAATGTAGGGAATTCTAACGGATTTAACAAATGGAGTGAATTATAACGGATTAAGCTATCTCTGTGATTTAACTTTGATTAAACTTTATGATGCAATTATCATGTTTTTTTCCAGATGCGACTGAATTTAATGTACTATGAAAATTATGAGATTGTAAAAGCAGAAGGAAATGAAACAGAGGTTTTCGGTTCAAAAACTTTAGAGCGTAAACTCTGTGTTCCCGCTAAAAATAAAGCAGTTTGGAGTTTACAGTAAGTCTATTTCAACTTGAAATATGTATGTGTGTGTGTGTATGTATACCTACCCGTAATGTCACCATTTTTTTAATGGGATGAAATATAGTTCAGTAAATAGATATTGAATATTTGTCTTCTTGTTCTTGGATAGTATTTCACTAAATTCAATAGTAATGCTCTGATCTACTTGATTTTGATTTTAAATGAGAGATAATTGTTGTGGTTTATATTATCGGAGCAGAAATTTAGAATTTATTTTATTGCAGAATTAACTTTGAGTGATCTAGAATTAGAAGATGGGACTTGAAATAATCTCAAGTAAAATGTACCACGTCTCAGCTTTCCGGGAATGTTTATATCAATGAATGAATATTGTTACTAATTTTTCAGATTACGGCCAAACTCCACTGGCTACACATCCATGTCAATATTGGCAACTGTTGATAACACTTTCACCGAGTGTCAGACTTCTGGCGAACTTCCTGCTAAGGAAGACATAATCTCCAGGTCGATATACGTCGATTATGAAGGTTTTCCCAAGGAAAAAGTTCAGAGCAAGTACATCTGTGCAAACGGTAAGAAATTATCAAATTATATATGATATTGAGGTAATTTGTTAAAATATTACATATGTAGGAATAAAAATATATTTTAATGCTTTTACCTCTATTGATAGGTTCTACTTGAGCTCCTCAGATGATTAAATTGATAGAAAGGTGAATCTTTTTAAAATACATATAACTCCTGACTATATTCTTGTAAATATTGTTACATATTCAAGTTTAGCTTCAATTAATATTGTTGTTACGAATATACTCATAAATTGTGAACTAACATCCTTGTTTCTCAATAGGTCATTAGATTTTTAAGTGACGGTATCTAGGGACCCATTATTCGAAGATTGGATTTTGTAGGATTTTGTGGCCCGTATACTCGTTCTTCAGCATCCTTGAAACCAATAATTCTATAGCAAATAAATTCTTTTCACTGATAGTTTAATCTCTATCAGGTAATCAGACAAAGATTCATTTACTTGAAAAGAAAAATATATTCCTACCTTCGTGACTTAATTAAATATATATTAATATACTTCTGTTTACTAGGTAGGTAGATTTTCCAGACCTGTTAATTATGAATATAAAGTTATTATAGTTATTAATAATAAAGTCGCATTGTATAGATGATTCCTGAATATTTGATAATCTCAATAAATATTATTAACCCCTTTTCTGAATAGAAATAGAACCCGAACTGACCGGAATAATAATTTTTCAAGCTGTTTTCGACTCCCGATTTCAAGCAGATCTTAACAGAAATTGTAGCAGACTCTGGCAGAGATTTCGTTACTGTGGTGGGGGATTTGATCGGACCAACTTTGGATAACATTAAAAACTTGATCAGAGTTCCTTCTGGATGTGGTGAACAGAATATGATAAAGTTTGTTCCCAATATTTTTGTTAATAGCTACCTAGAAGCAATTGGTCAATTGACTGCAGTGAGATCAGAAGAACTCCAATCTAACATGGCACAAGGTAATTAATATTAATTCTAGCAAATATACCATCCGTGCAAAAAAAATCTAGACAGAAACATAGTAAAGTACCTAAAAAATTCAATATGGATCCCTTTTCCGGACCGCTATCCCAACTTTTAAATAATTATGTATTTCAACCCGGGGGTTTTGTTACACGTTTTTTTAGTGCGGTCACCATTAATTTAATTACAATATAAATCACTCTTTCGAGAACTTTGTAATTTATATGTTGAAAAGAGATAAGACTCCCCATTAGAAATATTTACTGAAAATTATTCTTCAGGTTACTTGACGCAACTCAGATACAGACACCCAGACGGTTCTTTCAGCGTTTTTGGTACAAAAGATTCTTCCGGATCAACCTGGCTGACAGCTTTCGTAGTGAAAGCTTTCAGTTATGCCAGAGGACATACACCAATTGACAAAACTCTGCTAAAGGAAACAGTCCAATGGCTGATAGATACTCAGATTAAGGAGAACGATATTGAAGCCATAACCGATAAGAACACTGTGGGATGTTTCAGGAGCAAAGGAAAAGTTGTGCACAAAGATATGAAGGTAACACGGTTTTTTGATTTTTTAATTAGCCATTTATGTTGCAACATGGAATATTACTCTCTATTTTGTAACAATAGCTTGTTATTGATTCCTAATGTTTACTATTCATAGAATAACGCTTTACTATTTCTGGAACAGGGAGGGTTATCGACAGATTCTCGCTCGACTCTTCTAACATCTTACGTACTTGGAGCTCTAGTAGAAGCAAGCAGGGTTCCGTCATTCTTATCAATCGGTGAAGTGATAACTGACGCTGTGGCTTGCATCATCAGAGCACCAGAAACTAATGATCCTTATGAATTAGCCCTGAAGGCATATGCTCTAAGTTTGCAAAGTCCCGAGTCTGCAGAGCCCGCAATCCAAAAACTAATGAGTGTCGCAGAAAATACAACTGGTACAATCTACTGGAAGATTCAGAACTCGGATGGTAATTTTTTTTATAGAATACGTGATGACAACAAGAAATATCGTGTACCAATTATTATAAATAATT
This sequence comes from Caprella mutica, assembly GCA_947561585.1. Classification (NCBI taxonomy): domain Eukaryota; kingdom Metazoa; phylum Arthropoda; class Malacostraca; order Amphipoda; family Caprellidae; genus Caprella; species Caprella mutica. The sequence goes on from CANNZV010000735.1 coordinate 82,195, forward strand.
CATTTTTACCTCAGGTTCGTTCCCCAATATGACTCCACCAGTAGCTGTCGAGACAGCTGGTTACGCAGTCATTGCAATGTTCAAATCAGATCATATCAAGTATAGGATTCCAGCCGAGAAAATAGTGAAGTGGATCAACGACCAGAGGAATAGTCAGGGAGGATTTATCAGCACTCAGGTAAGGACTGGACTAACGATTTCAGAGTTTATTTTCTCGATAATGTGCCTTGGTAATACTCAAATTCTCTTACAGTGATCTTAAACAGATATTCTAAACTATATAGCTCAATATATGCCTGAAGTAATTAGAATTGTTTTCACAGGACACAGTCATTGCCTTGCACGCTTTGACAATTTTCGAAACTTACAGAAGCCAAGAACCTCTGAACATGTCAGTGAACATCTTGTCTACGGCACCTGATGGAGCTAAATCTGAAGAATCTTTTCAGGTTAGGTTTGATATTATTGTTTCATGATATCTAAAATGTACTGTGCAATGAAAGACTGTGAGAAAAATGTTTAAAATATTTTAATAGTCCAGTCTGGAATATTTGGTAACCACTAACCTACTATCAGCGCAGTCGCCAAATTTCAAGCAGATTTTTATTTTATTTCTACAGGTCAACAAAGACAATAGACTTTTGACTCAAAGGACTATAAACAGCACTCCAATGCCTTATTATATCGAGATAAGCACCAACGGCACAGGGTGTGCTCTTGTTCAGGTCAGAATTTAGTATTTTGAAAATATAAATATTAATAATTCTCACTCATACATTCTATTTGAACATTTTGACCATTGGACTGTATATCCTCTTTGCAGGCTGTTATTCGCTACAACCAGAAGAACGTTGAAGCGAACAGAGCCTTCGGTGTTTCAGTCGCGCTGTGCCAAGGTTCTCGCGGCAACAAGAGTTTAGCGTTAGAGGCTTGCAGTTCCTACCTACTTAGCGACAAGGTTTCCAACATGGCGATCATGGAGGTGAGCCTCATATCAGGGTACGTACCTCTGAAGGAAGACCTGAAGAAGCTTTTAGAGGACGCTACCATCAAGAGATACGAAGTGGACGGTCGAAAAGTGATATTCTACTTCGACGAATTGAGCCAAACTGAGAAATGTTTGAAGTTTGAGATTCTGAAAGAAGTTGAGATAGAGAACGCAAAGCCTGGATCTGTGAAAGTCTTCGACTACTACAAACCTGAACTCTTCATTACTGAGGTAGGAGTAAAGGATTAGTTAGAAGTAAATAAGGCTTGGGAATAAGTTAACGCCACTCTAACATTTATATACCTATCTTTACTATTAAATGATTTAGAATTATTGTATTTCAATATCTTAATATAAACCACAAACAATAACAATATTTAATAGAAAAAATAAATGTTCCGATAAGATTATGCATTTTGATGATAAATTTTGACCGGATGCGACGAAGATATTTTTATGCTCGTACATAGGATGCTGAGTATTACTGAAAATACAATAACTGAAACAAAACATATTGCCTATAATTAGTTGTGACATAATGATTTTATTTCTTTGTAAATATTTATCTAAATCTCGAGTTTAAAGTTTTTGTTTACTTAAGATTTATTTTCTTCTTTTTCAGACTTTTGATGATGTTATTGCTGGTGCTTGCTCCGATGTACCAAATTGAAGAAAATAATTACCTACATGGCAACCTCTAAGCACCATTTCCTTCCTTTGTCACATCTACTGAAGCACAGTACCTAATAGTTCTAAATACTACATTATTATATGATTAAATCTAAAAGTGAATTAAATCCTCCATTTTATATTAGTAGATCTGTATGTTCATTTTCCGTGTTTTTAGATTATGGGACTTAATTGACGGTTGAAAATCATTGTTCTATCATTGTTTTATCTTCACCAATTAGGTAGTTAATTATTTGTGAATAAACATAATTATACACTATTAAATAATATTAAACTATTGAAAAGCCTTATTAAATTATCAAATCACGCCATCTAGCGGGTAAAATGTCAATCTCTGTGCGTGCGTTTGTCACGTTTGTGTTCATAATATTAGTCACCAAATCTGTAGCAACGCCATCTAGCGGTACAACTGACTATTTATCCATTTAACCCTAATTTATCAGCTGTTTCAATAAGATGCATAATTTCTAGAATGTGTCACAATAATCTAATTAAATGAAGTATGGAAAAAGCTACACAGGGTATCTAATTTTCCCAATGTAACTTATAGTTCTCGATATTATTTCCATGGAAATTTTAGAGGTTGTCCTTGTTTTGTATATTACTATTGCCTTAATTTAGAAATATTGATAATAAACAAAGAAAAGTGGAGGTGCTCTTTGCATTATTTTAGCCCTCAGAATAAAAAAAATGGTTGTATAAAAAGTCATCAAAAACTATCAATATTATAATTTTGTATTCATATTAGTTCCGACTTTCAGTAAAACTCTGCATTGGTTGATTGAATGCTTTTCTCAAATTATTTTCATTTGATTGAAATATTTCAATATACAGGGTGGCGCAAATAAAATGCCCTAGTTTGATATATTTTTTGATAAGTAAAGCCATAACTACATATTCATTAATTGGCACCTCTTTACTTTTGCTTTCCGAGAAAAAAGTGCGGACCGTAAGACCTATATTCTATACTAGCAGTTTCACAGCCACGTTTCCGCCGCATAGATTACGCCTCTACAATTAATCACGGTTGAATGAATGGAAGGCGGTAGAAACGCTAGTGTAGACTGTAAACGCGGTGGTGAAACAGCTTGTATAGTATAGGCCTATAAGTAAATAAAAATAAATTCAGACCATATAAGTAAATACAAATTTTATTCAGACCATACAAGTAAATAAAAATAAATTCAGACCGTTCAAGTAAATAAAAATAAATTCAGACCATACAAGTAAAATAAAAATCAAATTTCGGAACGTAAAAATAAACATTAAAATTTCTAATTACGAAATAAAAATTAAATATCATAATTTTTTTTTATTAAACATGTAGGCTTGTAAATATGATACCGCTGACACCCATTGAGACATATAAATAACTCAAGATATCAATTTTATTATTCTTCAACATTTAAGATAGAACATTCTTCAATGGAAAGCTCATTCCTTCGTAATGCATGAAAATATTTGTTAATAATAATAAATATTATAAATTAATTATATTTGCATTTCCTTTTTTCGGACTGTAAAAATAAACCAGAAAAATCGGACTGTAAAAATAAATCAGAAACAAAAATGTCAAAATAAACCAGAAACAAAATCGGACTGTAAAAATCAGGGTACAGGAACATAACGGGTATAGTACCTTGTAGACGACACAAAAATATGACGTCACCACAACAACACATTCCTTGATTGTGACCGAGTGGCTCATAATTCCTCGTATTTGCATGTTAATTTCGAGAAGTTTGAAGTCATTTTATAAGGGTTTTGTGCAAAAGAAAAGCGAAAATGACGATTGAACCTTAAAGTTGAATATATAGATATAATTCAGGTGTGTTTTTATTGTTCATTTTTTTAACTTATCTATAAAAATTAGGGTCTTGAAAATATGCTACCTAGGAGCCTAAACTAGTGCTAGTTAACTGCTAAATTGTAGTTCCTATGAATAACAAATAAGAAAAAAATAATGGAATACAATTTAAACAATGCCTAGTTAGTAATTGATAAGAAAAAATTCAATTTAAAAGTGATTAAGTTTAAGTAGGTTTTTCCATGTTTCAAAGTTTGGTCAGAGTCGCCATTTTGAGTCACCCGGTGGTCACGTCCAAGGTATAAGAACATAATCAGGTATAGTACCTAGCAGACGACACAAAAATATGACGTCACCACAACAACACATTCCTTGTTTGTGACCGAGCGGCTCATAATTCCTCGTATTTGCATGTTAATATCGAGAAGTTTAAAGTCATTTTATAAGGGTTTCGTACAAAAGAAAAGCGAAAATGGTGATTGAACCTCAAAGTTGAATATATAGATATAATTCAGGTGTGTTTTAATTGTTCATTTCTTTTACTTATCTATAAAAAATAGGGTCTTGAACATATGCTACCTAGCAGCCTAAACTAAGTGCTAGTTAACTGCTAAATTGTAGTTCCAATGAATAACAAATAAGGAAAAAAATATTGGAAATACAATTTAACCAATGCCTAGTTAGTAATTGATAAGAAAAAATTCAATTTAAAAGTGATTAAGTTTAAGTAGGTTTTTCCATGTTTCAAAGTGTGGTCAGAGTCGCCATTTTGAGTCACCCGGTGGTCACGTCAAACTATAGATTCAATCAGCTGATTACCATACCCTATGTTACTGTATCCTGGTCACGTCAAACTATAGATTCAATCAGCTGATTACCATACTCTAAGTTACTGTATCCTGGTAAAAATAAACCAGAAAAAAAATCGGACTGTAAAAATAAACCAGAAAATCGCGCTGTAAAAATAAATCAGAAAAAACTAAATTAGGCTTTATATATCGACCGGGGGTTTTTTGTATCTTTTTTTTTATACGGGGGTTTTTGACCGCGGGGTTTATTGCACGAGGTTTTTGACGTCGGAATTTTTCTGCACGTTTTTTTGACCTGTCACCTTTTAATATATATCTTACACATGACCTGACTTTGCCAAAAAGTTACAAACGATTAAGGGTACGTTACGATTCATCAAACTGTTCTACATTTTCGGTCATACATATAACAAAAAAATTAGGAAATGATAAAAATTACAATTTAAGATGTTAAATTACATTTTTTTTCCTTGCGTGATAAAAAATTTATGAAACCCTCCGGTAACTCAGAAGTTACCCTAACATGCGAAAATGGACAATAGGTACATTTTAAATATGTAAAATGATGTAAGGGTAGGGTTAAATTTTCCGTAAAATAATAAAAAAATAGTCAATGCGTGAGTCAAGGCCAAGGTACTCGAAATCTTTTTCTTTGATGTACTCGCATTTGGGCAAGTTACTAGTTATCGGTCAGTTACACATTTCCGATCATATAAGAAAATAGACTATTCATTTAATTTAACTCGTATATACATGATACCTGCAGGTATCATGTATATAGGAGTTAAATTTTTTTTCCTTATAGGTACCTATGATCGAAAATGTGGAACCGTTTGGTAAATCGTAACTTTCCCAAGAGTATATTAATCAAATATACCAGTATATAGTACAACAACACCTCTAACTGACAATCTAAATACCTAGTTGTTAAATACATTTTTAAACAATTTAAGATGTAGGTACCCGCATACCTGTTCAGTGACCTTCGCAAGTTCGCAATCGCTCAGTTCACCATTATTTTCCGTGCGTTGAGGGTGTGCGGTGTAGTTACTCTCCAGAAAATATCTAATGTTGATTTGTAACATTCAATCTGATAAATAACTATGATAATGGCACCTATGTGCCTTTATTTTCAAATGCCTAAAGATGTACCTACATTGTGACTGTTTTCTCTATTCTATTTTTTATTTCTAGTTTCGGTTGAAGTTCTAAAAAAATGTTAATGACTTCCAATGAATATTAATGATTTAAAATGTTTTTTGGTGCCTAAGTAATGCGACACAATGGTGGCTATTTGGGGCCCTGTTTTTGTTGTTTTCTTTGTTGTTGTTGTTTCCTGTGACTCTGTGACCGAGGTGAGAATAAAAAACATTTCACTAGGGTCTTAGGTACCTATCTATGTACCTATTACGTCACTTTAGTTACACTAGGTGATTGTGACATAACACTAGTCACTAGGTGTCAGGGTCCTGAGGGTAAACAACGAATTATTGGACAGTTCCACATTTTCGATCATACGAGAAAAAAATTAACATCTTTTAATTCGTTATTTTAGTTGGTATCCAAGATACCTGCAGGTACCTATCATGGATAGTGGATACCGAATAGCTACAATAAAAATGACATTTCAATTATTATACACATAGGTTCTATTTTATGATCGAAAATGTAAACTGTCCAATAACTCGTAACTGACCCTACTTCACCCTAGGTAGGTAGTAGGTAGGTACCATTTTAATAATTAAATTAGTTAGGGCCGCTACCTACCTAACTTTTTACTCTCACTAATTACTAAGTAGGTACCTACCAAATAATTCTTTATAATTTGCATTTGGTGCCTATATTTTAGCCAGTAAATAATTGTTTAGCAGTTAAACTACGCAAACTAATTAGGTAGTGATTACCTAAATAGAATTATTGATAATTTGAATTAATTTACTTTTAAAAATCATTCATATATGTAAATGTACTTACTTCAAAGTATAATTTAATTAGTACCTATATAGCTATAGGTACCTATATAATGTTTAGTAATTTATTTCAAATAAAGGAAGATGGTGTTACATTACATATTGTCTTACATAGTGTAATATAACTACCTAGTTAATTAAATTAATAACTAGGTAAAAAATAATCTGTTTGTGTGTGTGTGCGTGTGTGTCGCGTCACTGTAACCGGTGTATAATTTCCTAACTTTCAATTCTTTTATTCAATGTTGTGAATAAAACTTAAAAGCGAAAGTTGTTACAGTTTTTTATTGTGTCAAGGTAAAACCTTTTAATGTTAAAAACTCTATTTTGTTTGTTGTAAAAGTTAATATTATCCATTAAATAAGAAAATAATTAATACCTTTTAATATTTAAAACATCATAACTTAATTAATCTCTGTGTGTTTATATTAGTAATCTCTAGTTGAAATGAATATTTAATAATTGTTATTAACATTTAGAAATATACCTAATTAATTGATAGCTAATAAATTTAAATTGTCACGGTAATGGGAGTGTGATCGGCAATGTAGAATAACCCCTTTATTGCTCTTTTTTTTGCAATATCATTTAGACATTGCAATAAGTTATATTATTTCTATAATATAATACGCTACATCTGTCTGTCCGTCACATGGGGAAACTTTGCAGTAATGCTCCTCTATAGTGAAATACTCTATAGTGAATGTAGAGTCCTGAGTAAGGAAGTGGCCTCTATAGTGAACAAATTTCTTGTTCCTCTGCTTGTCAGGACGTGAAGAGTAAAACAGTGAAAATTGGTATACATGATACCTACATGTATACCATCTAATTTGATGATTTAAATCTACTATTTTCTTCTTTATAATCGATAATATGTACGTGTCCGATAACTCGTTACTAACCCCTCAAGTTACACTGCATAGCGCACTAACGTCTACTTTCTCTTTGCAGTCTGACGTCACTCCTTCCTATGACGTCACTGCTGCCTATGACGATGACTTGACACTTTCTGAAGATGAGACGACACTCTACCTGTGGAGTAGTGACGACAGAGGTGCTTATGACGTCACCATCGTCACTGATAGAGAGGTGGGTGGGGGAGGGGAGGGGGGTATAGTAGATTTTCAATTATTCATATGATTTATTTAATTTCTTTGTTTCTAGCAAGTGGTGAGTCAGTGGCCCAAATAATATCGCGTCTTGCGGGACGCTAAAATCCTTATTTTTGGGTCACGTGACTGACGAATCTAGCGTCAGTTTAATGGAGAAATGATATAACTGAAACAAAATAAGGTTTTACACCGTCTTCCTTAGCGTCCTGCAATCGCTGCAACACTTCCTCTCTCTAGAGTAGTTTATCATAACTCTATAGTTTCTAGGTATCAATTTATTAGACAGTGGGTCCTTTACTATGCAAGCATTGGCTGTATATGCATAGTAAAGAAAGTGCATTATTTTAAAATTAGATAAGCAAGGTATGAGTAGAAAATGTGTATGTAACAATCCATACCTTCAACATATGTTTTTATTTTATTTATTTACTATCAAGCTTGCAATATTAAAAAGAATCTACTAATCTATCCTAATAATTTCCGTAGTGTGTTTATTTATCTGGTGTCCGCTTTTACACTACGGGTATTAAACATGAAGAATGTAACTATGATACGCACGGGAATAAATTGACTTGATATTTAAATTCCCATTTTTTTTTATTCTATTTTTAAATGTATTTTATCTATAAAATATACAGGGTTACCCACAAGAATGTGTTCTCAACTTTTGAGTTAATATTAATATTTTGTTTATAAATTAATAATGAATGTTAACTCTTAAGCAATGTCGGTGGTATAAAATATCTAGTACTTCATTTTAATTCAACTCTAATCTCTATATATCTTTAAAAAAAGATATTTATACTGAGTCAAATTTTGGTACACTTTTTTGTGGGTCACCCTGTACAATATCAGTTTATGTAGATAATACAAATTAATTAAAGTCACCAAAATAATAAACTACTATTGAAGACCCGTTATTTTTAACGGCAAAGTACACTAGTAGCAAATAAATCTAAAAACATCGTATTAAAGATATGGACTATACTGCATCAATATATACTGATAACAAGTTTATTCAACTTTAACTTTTCCCTCTTTGTGTTCCAATGCATCTAATCTATTAACATTACCTAACTATCTGCTAAGTATTTCATTACACGGAGGTGAATTTACTACTTTTTCCTGTAGTGTAACGGTGCTTTAGATGCTATGTGAGACTTAAGAGAATGCGTCACTGTGACTATTAGTAACTAGTCACTAAACCCGTTACTAATTGTACTGGAAAGCTAGAACACCTGTAGCTATACAGGTATTTACGGTATATACAGGTATTTACAGTGTATACAGGTATTTACAGTGTATACAGTTATTTACAGTGTATACAGGTATTTACAGTGTATACAGGTATTTACAGTGTGTACAGGTATTTACAGTGTATACAGGTATTTACAGTGTATACAGGTATTTACAGTGTATACAGGTATTTACAGTGTATACAGGTATTTACAGTGTATACAGGTATTTACGGTGTATACAGGTATTTACAGTGTATACAGGTATTTACAGTGTATACAGGTATTTACAGTGTATACAGTTATTTACAGTGTATACAGGTATTTACAGTGTATACAGGTATTTACAGTGTGTACAGGTATTTACAGTGTATACAGGTATTTACAGTGTATACAGGTATTTACAGTGTATACAGGTATTTACAGTGTATACAGGTATTTACAGTGTATACAGGTATTTACAGTGTATACAGGTATTTACAGTGTATACAGGTATTTACGGTGTATACAGGTATTTACAGTGTATACAGGTATTTACAGTGTATACAGGTATTTACATTGTATACAGGTATTTACAGTGTATACAGGTATTTACAGTGTATACAGGTATTTACAGTGTATACAGGTATTTACAGTGTACACAGGTATTTACAGTGTATACAGGTATTTACAGTGTATACAGTTATTTACAGTGTATACAGGTATTTACAGTGTATACAGGTATTTACAGTGTATACAGGTATTTACAGTGTATACAGGTATTTACAGTGTATACAGGTATTTACAGTGTATACAGGTATTTACAGTGTATACAGGTATTTACAGTGTATACAGGTATTTACAGTGTATACAGGTATTTACAGTGTACACAGGTATTTACAGTGTATACAGGTATTTACAGTGTACACAGGTATTTACAGTGTATACAGGTATTTACAGTGTATACAGGTATTTACAGTGTACACAGGTATTTACAGTGTATACAGGTATTTACAGTGTATACAGGTATTTACAGTGTATACAGGTATTTACAGTGTATAGAGGTATTTACAGTGTATAGAGGTATTTACAGTGTATACAGGTATTTACACTGTTTACAGTTATTTACACTGTTTACAGTTATTTACACTGTTTACAGTTATTCGCACTGTTTACAGTGTATACAGGTATTCGCTCTGTTTACATTGTATATACACTGTATTTACAGTACATACAGGTACTTGCCTTACTACATCAATAATCATAAATTACCAATAAAGTGCACTGAATCTCTCTGTTTTAACACATTCTCTTCAGTTCTCCTGTTTTCCTAAAGCAATCCAAATGGATAGGTAACGTACCAACTCATCAAGCGTTGAATGGTGTTACTAAAACAAAGCTACACAGTGCGAGAGTAGCCAGAACATATTTCAGTCTCATTTCTATCGGTGATGAAAAAGATCATCTATCTACGACAATAAATGATTAGGATGAAATTACAATAGTTATTTATTATTAATTTATATCACTCTAAGTGTCATTCCAGAGTAGCAGATAAAACGTTGCGTGTTTACCGCCCAGTTTATGCCTCTTTAATTTATAACAGTTAAATAAATGTAAGGCGGTACAAACGCTTGTTTAGACTGTAAATTTGTTTTCCATTCATTTGACAGTTATTAACTGAAGAGGCGTAATCTTGGCGGTGAAAACGTGGCGTTTTTATCTGCTAGTATAGAATGGGCCTGAGTCTGTCAAATTTCGTCGGACATCTGATAAAAAATCCTGATGATGTTTTTCTTTTATGATATTTCACGATAAAATACCATCAATATTTACCGTAATGGACAGTAACAGACGATCTGCCGATTGTAAATTTACCGACTGGTTATTCAAGATGAAACTGTTTTTGAATAATTAAATTGAACTCTTGAATGCAATCTTTAACATCTTTTTAAATTTTCCTTCTTCTAAATTTAGTAGGTAACTTTAGCCAAGATGGAGTTAGGTCTAGCTATAGCTTAACTAGAATATGATTGTTGTTGCTGATCATTTCACCTGTAACTTCATTCCACCTGTGACGTCATCCAACTGTTATTTTATTTATTTTTCTTATATGATCGGAAATGTGCAACTCTCCGATAACCCGGAACTCACCCTATTCTTCCCACAGGACTTGGTTACAGTTGGTAGCCCTTCCTTCACCGTCGGTAACGACTCCTCTACCGTCAGAGTGAACATCTCTGCCGTCTTCATCGGGTACGCTAACGTAACCATCAGCATCACCGACCACATGAACAAGGTACACTGCCTGCCTTCATTATTTTAAAGATTCAAACTCAATGGGAATCAATAATATTAGAGGTTATTTAAACTCTGCGTTGAAGGTTTTATCAGGTTTCAAGCTTTCGAATAGAAAGATTTCTATTCATCATCAGGAGAAGGGTGGAAAACCTGGACCTGACAATGAATTTTATGACCAATGGTTCTATGTTGGATACCGTCTTTCTATTTCAGCTATCTATCTTATAGTTTATTATTATTAATTAATCTATTAAAAATTGAAATATGAAAACGAAAATTATAAGTTTTGATACTACCTATAGCTATTGCTGACAATATTCATTCTCTAGAAAAAATCTTCTTTCTTTATATCTGTAACAAAAATCGTCTAAATTACTAACTGCCTGGAAATGAATACTGTAGAGTTACTAAAGAGTTTGACACGCAATGTGGTATTTGAAAATTGAAGATGCTAGTAGAGAAATGTACAACATTATGAGATTTTTTTTCTGTTATTTTGGGTACAGCAAAACCTTGCAGTAGACCAGAGTTACGTTCCTAGTTTGTTTGGTCTAGTGAGAAACTCACTTCAGCTGTTTCCTACTAAACCAAAATAGTTTCTCTGAAAAGTAAAGCGGTGACTTTAACACTTCGATAGCTCTATTTGTTTATGATAACTTTAATGCCAAATTAATGGTGACTAACATACCAATTTTGAAGAGAAACAAATTTAGAAACTGTATAATTTTTTGTTTCAATTAAAATGAATATGATATTTTTTCAATTAAATTAACATTTTATGAAATTATAATAGTCTTCACTGTATATTGTTTTCTATAACTTTTCACATCAATTTTTTTAGCACAGACTCTACCATCAAATCTGAAACCAATTCTGCCTTATGTTTTATCTTAAAAACAGCATAAATAAATATAAGAAATCATACAAATTAGAGAATTATCTTTAAAACAGTATTGTTATAATTACTCCTTGTAATATTTACACTAGAATAACTGTCAGGTGACGAAAATTGTGTTTTGTCTAGAACTTGGTTTTTTCCAGTACAGTTTCAAAAATATCTTAGTCTAATAGGAGGTTTGTCTACTAGGAGGCTTTGCTGTAACGGGTAAATTTACCACTAAATGGCCGTACACACGTAGGATTTTTAAGTCTTTCCACCAGACATTTGCTAAGCTCCTCCTACTTTTTCCACGTGAATATAAAAGAAAGAACTATATAATTATTATTTGTTTCAGTTGGTTTCCATGATACCTGTAGGTATCAACACCCTACGTGTGTACGGTCCTTTAGAGTGACTGTAAAGTTTAGACCCTTCGCTCTCAACTGTTAGATAATAACTTTACCCTACAATTGAAAAGGCTTAATTATTTTAAACTTCTTATCTATGACTTCAGGGTTTAAATGTTGAATCTGTTCAACCACAGGTTGTGAACAGGAGATCCCTTAGAGTCGGGGTGGTTCTATCATACCAACTCGTTAACCAGATCTACATGGGTGTGCTGGGTGCGCTACTGTTCGTCGTGTTCGTCAACATGGGGGCAGTGTTCGACGTCAGCGTCTTCAGGACAGTGGCTAAGAACCCTGTGGCACCTTTAGTGGGACTCTTCTCACAGTTTGTGGCGATGCCTTTGGTTAGTCCTTTTATATATTCTGTACAGTTATCGGTAAATTCCTAGTTCACGTTCCTATTTCATTTAGGGACGTGAACTAGGAACACATCCAAATACTCCCTTCCTAGTTCACGTCCCTAAATGAAATAGGGACGTGAACTAGAAATTCATCCAATTATCTGTCGCCTATGTATAAATCACAAAGAGTGTTAATAACGTATCTCCAATGTAATTATAGTTATTGGGTTAGTTATGCATCTATGGCACCTACCACTGTGTACTGGTACTACAGGGTCCTTTATATCAAAGAACAACCCTTCAATTGAGCTATTCTGTGTTTGCCGTGCAATGAAGTAAGAACGGACACTTACTGTCTTTTATTTCAAGAGTCGCTTTTACTGTAAGATCTGCAAAATATTCAGAAACAAGTGGAATGTTAAAGAACTACCTGTACTACAGTGTACACTAATCAACCGCGTACCTCAGTCGTTCATTACAAAGGTTTTCATGTGCTGTCTTAAACTAGTTTGGTTTGCTATTGACGGTGAGGTCCGGGAGGACGACGCAGAAGTGCTCTTCAATTTAGAAACATTGATGGTGACAGGAAATTTTTGTCTGAAAAATTCGGTCAGACATTTTACAGCTAATGTGTTGAGTAGCTATAGGACAATGAGCACAGACACGTTTCACAGTGGTATTTAAATTAGATGCTTTACCATTTCTATGCTCATTAACAGTGATGTCTATAATAGCATTACGGTACACCAACCAACAAAGAAATTGGAACAGCATTAGCGAATTGATGAATAAGGTCTTTGATAAGATTTTTCATCCTATTTTGAATTTAGTTTGATTTTAAACTTAGGGATATGTTTCCTTTATTGAAATTATTGTCAAATTTGTCATCATTGTCATTTATTGAAATTTGACAAAAGGAAAGTTTTTTCCTGTAATTTGACAAATTTGTCTTTTTTTTCAAATTTGACAATTTTTTTTTATTGAAATATGACAAAGTTCTCTTTTGACATTTTACAAAGCTGGCAACCCTTACTGTAGCTATGTAGTATCTATGATACCACTCTATAGCTACTGTAGGTAGCTATGTAGTATCTATGATACCACTCTATAGCTACTGTAGGTAGCTATGTAGTATCTAGGATACCACTCTATAGCTACTGTAGGTAGCTATGTAGTATCTATGATACCACTCTATACTGTAGGTAGCTATGTAGTATCTAGGATACCACTCTATAGCTACTGTAGGTAGCTATGTAGTATCTATGATACCACTCTATACTGTAGGTAGCTATGTAGTATCTAGGATACCACTCTATACTGTAGGTAGCTATGTAGTATCTATGATACCACTCTATACTGTAGGTAGCTATGTAGTATCTAGGATACCACTCTATACTGTAGGTAGCTATGTAGTATCTAGGATACCACTCTATACTGTAGGTAGCTATGTAGTATCTAGGATACCACTCTATACTGTAGGTAGCTATGTAGTATCTAGGATACCACTCTATACTGTAGGTAGCTATGTAGTATCTAGGATACCACTCTATACTGTAGGTAGCTATGTAGTATCTAGGATACCACTCTATACTGTAGGTAGCTATGTAGTATCTAGGATACCACTCTATACTGTAGGTAGCTATGTAGTATCTAGGATACCACTCTATACTGTAGGTAGCTATGTAGTATCTAGGATACCACTCTATACTGTAGGTAGCTATGTAGTATCTAGGATACCACTCTATACTGTAGGTAGCTATGTAGTATCTAGGATACCACTCTATACTGTAGGTAGCTATGTAGTATCTAGGATACCACTCTATACTGTAGGTTGCTATGTAGTATCTAGGATACCACTCTATACTGTAGGTTGCTATGTATTATCTAGGATACCACTCTATACTGTAGGTAGCTATGTAGTATCTAGGATACCACTCTATACTGTAGGTAGCTATGTAGTATCTAGGATACCACTCTATACTGTAGGTTGCTATGTAGTATCTAGGATACCACTCTATACTGTAGGTAGCTATGTAGTATCTAGGATACCACTCTATACTGTAGGTAGCTATGTAGTATCTAGGATACCACTCTATACTGTAGGTAGCTATGTAGTATCTAGGATACCACTCTATACTGTAGGTTGCTATGTAGTATCTAGGATACCACTCTATACTGTAGGTAGCTATGTAGTATCTAGGATACCACTCTATACTGTAGCTAGCTATGTAGTATCTAGGATAGCACTCTATACTGTAGCTAGCTATGTAGTATCTAGGATACCACTCTATACTGTAGGTAGCTATGTAGTATCTAGGATACCACTCTATACTGTAGGTAGCTATGTAGTATCTAGGATACCACTCTATACTGTAGGTAGCTATGTAGTATCTAGGATACCACTCTATACTGTAGGTTGCTATGTAGTATCTAGGATACCACTCTATACTGTAGGTAGCTATGTAGTATCTAGGATACCACTCTATACTGTAGGTTGCTATGTAGTATCTAGGATACCACTCTATACTGTAGGTAGCTATGTAGTATCTAGGATACCACTCTATACTGTAGCTAGCTATGTAGTATCTAGGATACCACTCTATATCTACTGTAGGTAACTATGTAGTATCTAGGATACCACTCTATAGCTACTGTAGGTAACTATGTAGTATCTAGGATACCACTCTATATCTACTGTAGGTAACTATGTAGTATCTAGGATACCACTCTATATCTACTGTAGGTAACTATGTAGTATCTAGGATACCACTCTATATCTACTGTAGGTAACTATGTAGTATCTAGGATGCCACTCTATATCTACTGTAGGTAACTATGTAGTATCTAGGATACCACTCTATAGCTACTGTAGGTAGCTATGTAGTATCTAGGATACCACTCTATACTGTAGGTAGCTATGTAGTATCTAGGATACCACTCTATACTGTAGGTAGCTATGTAGTATCCAGGATACCACTCTATACTGTAGGTAGCTATGTAGTATCTAGGATACCACTCTATACTGTAGGTTGCTATGTAGTATCTAGGATACCACTCTATACTGTAGGTAGCTATGTAGTATCTAGGATACCACTCTATACTGTAGGTAGCTATGTAGTATCTAGGATACCACTCTATACTGTAGGTTGCTATGTAGTATCTAGGATACCACTCTATACTGTAGGTAGCTATGTAGTATCTAGGATACCACTCTATACTGTAGGTAGCTATGTAGTATCTAGGATACCACTCTATACTGTAGGTAGCTATGTAGTATCTAGGATACCACTCTATACTGTAGGTAGCTATGTAGTATCTAGGATACCACTCTATACTGTAGCTAGCTATGTAGTATCTAGGATACCACTCTATACTGTAGCTAGCTATGTAGTATCTAGGATACCACTCTATACTGTAGGTTGCTATGTAGTATCTAGGATACCACTCTATACTGTAGGTAGCTATGTAGTATCTAGGATACCACTCTATACTGTAGGTTGCTATGTAGTATCTAGGATACCACTCTATACTGTAGGTTGCTATGTAGTATCTAGGATACCACTCTATACTGTAGCTAGCTATGTAGTATCTAGGATACCACTCTATACTGTAGGTAGCTATGTAGTATCTAGGATACCACTCTATACTGTAGCTATATTTTAATTTCTTATTCCTATGAAATTGTACTTTAATTTCCGATTTGCCATCAATTTAATGATTTAGTTTCTGTGTTTTCAGATGGCATTTGGTCTTAGTAAAGCATTCTTCCCCAATGAGCCACTGTGGCAACTGGGTATGTTCCTGAGTGGCACTGTGCCGGGGGGTGGCACTTCCAACATGTGGACCTACCTCATTGGTGGCAACTTCGACCTTTCGCTGGTGATGACGACCGTATCTTCGCTAGTTGCTTTCGGTGAGACCATTCGTCAGGTGATATCGTCAGGTGATAGCGTCAGGTGATATCGTCATGCGATATTGTCAGGTGATATCGTCATGTGATATCGTCATGCGATATTGTCAGGTGATATCGTCATGTGATATCGTCATGTGATATCGTCATGTGATATCGTCATGCGATATTGTCGGGTGATATCGTCATGTGATATCGTCATGCGATATTGTCAGGTGATATCGTCATGTGATATCGTCATGTGATATCGTCATGCGATATTGTCAGGTGATATCGTCATGTGATATTGTCATGCGATATCGTCATGTAATATCGTCATGCGATATTGTCAGGTGATATCGTCATGTGATATCGTCATGCGATATTGTCAGGTGATATCGTCATGTGATATCGTCATGCGATATTGTCAGGTGATATCGTCAGGTGATATCATAGTAAATAAATAGAGAAGTGTGCTAAGTCTCGAATTCATTGACGGTGAACTTGATCCATTCTTCAGAAACGATGTAAACAAATGACGTCACACAGAGTACTGTCAAATATTATAAGTATTATTAGTTGAATATTATAAGTGAATAGAGTGTAAAACGTGATAAAAACAATTTTATGTAAGTTAATTTCCATGAAAATGCACATTTAACTGAATAATAGCACATTTTTTATTTAACCCTTTGTGTTCCTGTGGTTGATTTATGAACCACATAATTAATAGCGAATAAAAAGCCTCTATGGCAGTTTGCATATAAATCTACCACTCAGGCATCAATATTTGGCATATCTGCTCAAGTTTTAACATGCGTGGTGCCAAATTTCTCAGTCAGTTGCTCACTGGCGTCCGAAGAAGGAGGTTGTCATGACGCAGGTAATCTTCCCATATATATTACTTCATATTCAATTATCTAGATATAGTAAAGTGATATATTTCTAGAATATGAATTTCAATGTTTATAATGATATGTAGGACCCATAATTTATTTCACATATATCCTATTTACGTATATATCTTGTATTTTGATGTGGTTGAGATATCGACCACTGGCAAGAACCAGTGTTTCTAGCAATTGTATTTGTGGTCGATTTGTAAGCCACTGCTAACTTGCAACAGAATATAACATTATGCTAAATATGATGTTTATAATGATATTAGCTGTATCTAATAATGAGATTACACTCTATGACCATTTCTATATCATTGTATGATACAAGTTTGATTGATTATAGTATTTATAAAAGAAAACTAAGAGGACTTGCCTAGACTAAACAAACGGATTCCTTTTTTTCAAAAGTAGATATAGTGAAATCCTAGGCATGAAAACTACCAACTACACCAATTATTATAACTTTTTTTCTGACAGACCAAAGGACTTGATGATGACGACTCATTGCTGCTGAAATTACATGTCCAGACTCTTCTGAAGATAAAATGAAAGATGATGATCCAAAAGACCACGATTTTGAAGTTGATGTGCCTCATGCTGCCAGTATCACATTATATAATATGAGGAGGAATGTAATGGGCATATTGAGCTCACTATGGGAGAATCTGTAGAACTAAGAATATGACAACTAAAGAATATGATTGGAGGATGATAGCTCAGGAGTTTCTGTCACAAAATGGAAGTATAAAAAGAAGTTCTTCTGATCTTGATCATTCATAATTCCTTAGAATAACCCATATCCAGGTGTTAGAAAGATGGATCATTTGAAGTATACTCTGGAACTGTGGTAAAACGAGACTACAACAACAAAAATATGGGCTATGATGACAAAGCAGACATATAGATGTCTATTTATCAGTGCAATCACAAAAGTAAGAAATGGTGGCATGGGATTTTTTTCCTCTGCTCGATGTGACAATAGTCAATTTATTCGCAATATATCACGATATCACGGGAGAAAAAAGAAACCTACAGTCTTCCAAACTAATAGTCTTGCATCTCGGCAGGAACCTGCACTCCTTCTTTTTCAAAAAAAATCTTCTTGTGGTAAAGTTCGGGAGGAAATTGTTAATCCTCCTAAAACACACAAAGAGAGAATGCTTCTCAAAAATATCATTGAAAGAAAACTAAGAATTCTGTATTAATATGGGACAGACACACATCAAACTGCTTTTTTTTCCTTTGAAAGCAACTATCTCCTAGCGTTATGTATAAGGGATTAATTTTTTCACCAAATGGATAGTGGTTAATATATGAACCACCTTATATTTCCATATATACAAATAAATTTAAACTTTCAATAGTGTTTTTGCATTATTTAACCTCCAAACAACTAATTTACATAAAAATTTCCCAAATTTTTTTATTCATAAAAGTTTGATATACAAAGGGTTAAAAACAAATGGAAAAAACTTTGTATGACGTCACTCATAATATTTTCGGATGTTCCAATATTGTACTTAGTATACTTCTCTATTTATTTACTATGGGTGATATCTTCTGGAGTTATGGAAGAGGTTGCTTATTGTTTTACGATAATTTATAATTCACCCCTTTACTTTTCTAGTTTGCAATGTACTTCTATCTTTTAGTTACCTATTTGATATGTCATTTAATTTATTTTCTGAGCAGAAAGAGTTGATGCTTTTTGATGAAAGTTCAAAGCAGCGAATGAATTAGAAGTGTTGAAGTACAGTTTTTATTGATACAATCTTTGTATCCTTGATACTTGCAGGTACCTTGGATACAAATTATAAAATTATGTTGAGCAGTAGTTAAGAGTACTTTTTCTTATGATTTAAATTCGTAACTGTTAGGTAATTCGTAACTGTTAGGTAATTCGTAACTGTTGGATAATTCGTAACTGTTGGGTAATTCGTAATTGTTGGATAATTCGTAACTGTTGGGTAATTCGTAACTGTTGGATAATTCGTAACTGTTGGGTAATTCGTAACTGTTGGGTAATTCGTAACTGTTAGGTAATTCGTAACTGTTGGGTAATTCGTAACTGTTAGGTAATTCGTAACTGTTGGATAATTCGTAACTGTTGGGTAATTCGTAATTGTTGGATAATTCGTAACTGTTGGGTAATTCGTAACTGTTGGATAATTCGTAACTGTTGGGTAATTCGTAACTGTTGGGTAATTCGTAACTGTTGGGTAATTCGTAACTGTTGGGTAATTCGTAACTGTTGGGTAATTCGTAACTGTTGGATAATTCGTAACTGTTGGATAATTCGTAACTGTTGGATAATTCGTAACTGTTGGGTAATTCGTAACTGTTGGGTAATTCGTAATTGTTGGATAATTCGTAACTGTTGGGTAATTCGTAACTGTTGGGTAATTCGTAACTGTTGGGTAATTCGTAACTGTTGGGTAATTCGTAACTGTTGGGTAATTCGTAACTGTTGGGTAATTCGTAACTGTTGGATAATTCGTAACTGTTGGGTAATTCGTAACTGTTGGGTAATTCGTAACTGTTGGGTAATTCGTAACTGTTGGGTAATTCGTAACTGTTGGGTAATTCGTAACTGTTGGGTAATTCGTAACTGTTGGGTAATTCGTAACTGTTGGGTAATTCGTAACTGTTGGGTAATTCGTAACTGTTGGGTAATTCGTAACTGTTGGGTAATTCGTAACTGTTGGGTAATTCGTAACTGTTGGGTAATTCGTAACTGTTGGATAATTCGTAACTGTTGGATAATTCGTAACTGTTGGATAATTCGTAACTGTTGGGTAATTCGTAACTGTTGGGTAATTCGTAACTGTTGGATAATTCGTAACTGTTGGGTAATTCGTAACTGTTGGGTAATTCGTAACTGTTGGATAATTCGTAACTGTTGGATAATTCGTAACTGTTGGGTAATTCGTAACTGTTGGATAATTCGTAACTGTTGGGTAATTCGTAACTGTTGGGTAATTCGTAACTGTTGGGTAATTCGTAACTGTTGGGTAATTCGTAACTGTTGGGTAATTCGTAACTGTTGGGTAATTCGTAACTGTTGGGTA
Organism: Caprella mutica; assembly: GCA_947561585.1. NCBI lineage: Eukaryota > Metazoa > Arthropoda > Malacostraca > Amphipoda > Caprellidae > Caprella > Caprella mutica. The sequence goes on from CANNZV010000735.1 coordinate 102,570, forward strand.
ATTCGTAACTGTTGGGTAATTCGTAACTGTTGGGTAATTCGTAACTGTTGGATAATTCGTAACTGTTGGGTAATTCGTAACTGTTGGGTAATTCGTAACTGTTGGGTAATTCGTAACTGTTGGGTAATTCGTAACTGTTGGGTAATTCGTAACTGTTGGGTAATTCGTAACTGTTGGGTAATTCGTAACTGTTGGGTAATTCGTAACTGTTGGGTAATTCGTAACTGTTGGGTAATTCGTAACTGTTGGGTAATTCGTAACTGTTGGGTAATTCGTAACTGTTGGGTAATTCGTAACTGTTGGGTAATTCGTAACTGTTGGGTAATTCGTAACTGTTGGGTAATTCGTAACTGTTGGATAATTCGTAACTGTTGGGTAATTCGTAACTGTTGGATAATTCGTAACTGTTGGGTAATTCGTAACTGTTGGGTAATTCGTAACTGTTGGGTAATTCGTAACTGTTGGGTAATTCGTAACTGTTGGGTAATTCGTAACTGTTGGGTAATTCGTAACTGTTGGGTAATTCGTAACTGTTGGGTAATTCGTAACTGTTGGATAATTCGTAACTGTTGGATAATTCGTAACTGTTGGATAATTCGTAACTGTTGGGTAATTCGTAACTGTTGGGTAATTCGTAACTGTTGGGTAATTCGTAACTGTTGGGTAATTCGTAACTGTTGGGTAATTCGTAACTGTTGGATAATTCGTAACTGTTGGGTAATTCGTAACTGTTGGGTAATTCGTAACTGTTGGGTAATTCGTAACTGTTGGATAATTCGTAACTGTTGGGTAATTCGTAACTGTTGGGTAATTCGTAACTGTTGGGTAATTCGTAACTGTTGGGTAATTCGTAACTGTTGGGTAATTCGTAACTGTTGGGTAATTCGTAACTGTTGGGTAATTCGTAACTGTTGGATAATTCGTAACTGTTGGATAATTCGTAACTGTTGGGTAATTCGTAACTGTTGGGTAATTCGTAACTGTTGGGTAATTCGTAACTGTTGGGTAATTCGTAACTGTTGGGTAATTCGTAACTGTTGGGTAATTCGTAACTGTTGGGTAATTCGTAACTGTTGGGTAATTCGTAACTGTTGGGTAATTCGTAACTGTTGGGTAATTCGTAACTGTTGGGTAATTCGTAACTGTTGGGTAATTCGTAACTGTTGGGTAATTCGTAACTGTTGGGTAATTCGTAACTGTTGGGTAATTCGTAACTGTTGGGTAATTCGTAACTGTTGGGTAATTCGTAACTGTTGGGTAATTCGTAACTGTTGGGTAATTCGTAACTGTTGGGTAATTCGTAACTGTTGGGTAATTCGTAACTGTTGGGTAATTCGTAACTGTTGGGTAATTCGTAACTGTTGGGTAATTCGTAACTGTTGGATAATTCGGAACTGTTGGATAATTCGTAACTGTTGGGTAATTCGTAACTGTTGGGTAATTCGTAACTGTTGGGTAATTCGTACTTTTTTCTCAGCCGCTATTCCGCTTTGGACGGCAGCGTTAGGTCCTTTTATCGCCGATGGTACAGACATTGTTGTCCCTGTGAGTGAAATAGTACTGCTGGTGCTGGGGCTGGTGATTCCCTGTGCTATTGGATTTCTCGTTCAGAAGTGGTTGCCCAGGTGAGAAATCTAAACAAAGTAAACTCAATTAAAAAAATTAAACAGTGATTCTCTAAAAACTAAAAACAGCGAAAAACTTCTACTCTACTTCATTGTATTAACTAAAGACATACATTATTGTGACACATTCTAGAAATTATGCATCCTAATGAAACAGCTGATAAATTAGGGTTAAATGGATAAATAGTCAGTTGTACCGCTAGATGGCGTTGCTACAGATTTGGTGACTAATATTATGAACACAAACGTGACAAACGCACGCACAGAGATTGACATTTTACCCGCTAGATGGCGTGATTTGATAATTTAATAAGGCTTTTAAAAATCAAATAGTTCAAATTTTTATATTATTGATGTATAAGTGTAGTCACATCAGTCAAAGTATAAAAAGTTGCACGGCCTTGTATGTGTTTTTTTCTTATGACCGTAAATATGAAACCGTCCATTAACTCGGAACTTACAGCAGGTTTACACGTGCTGATAAATCCTAAGATCTTTTCCTTGAGATCTGATTGCTACCATGGGTACATCCTATGATCTAAATGAGTATTTTCGTCGTACTGTGACGAAAATACCCATTTAGATCTTAGGGATATGTATATCGTTTCGATCAGATCTTGAGACAAATTTATCTGTACGTGTAAACCTGCTCTACTGTAGTAGCAATTCATTTTATCAATGACTTTATTAGACTGAAAATAATAATAATAATTATTTCAGATTGGCTAAAGTGTTTGAGAGAATGTTGACTCCTTTCATTCTCTTCATCTTCGTATTCACACTCACATACGGAGCCTACGCCAATAGGTACATCTTCTACCTCCTCACTTGGAAGGTAAGTGTAGCTACCTTCTACCTCCTCACTTGGAAGGTAAGTGTAGCTATCTTCTACCTCCTCACTTGGAAGGTAAGTGAAGCTATCTTCTACCTCCTCACTTGGAAGGTAAGTGTAGCTATCTTCTACCTCCTCACTTGGAAGGTAAGTGTAGCTATCTTCTACCTCCTCACTTGGAAGGTAAGTGTAGCTATCTTCTACCTCCTCACTTGGAAGGTAAGTGAAGCTATCTTCTACCTCCTCACTTGGAAGGTAAGTGTAGCTATCTTCTACCTCCTCACTTGGAAGGTAAGTGTAGCTACCTTCTACCTCCTCACTTGGAAGGTAAGTGTAGCTATCTTCTACCTCCTCACTTGGAAGGTAAGTGAAGCTATCTTCTACCTCCTCACTTGGAAGGTAAGTGTAGCTACCTTCTACCTCCTCACTTGGAAGGTAAGTGTAGCTATCTTCTACCTCCTCACTTGGAAGGTAAGTGAAGCTATCTTCTACCTCCTCACTTGGAAGGTAAGTGTAGCTATCTTCTACCTCCTCACTTGGAAGGTAAGTGAAGCTATCTTCTACCTCCTCACTTGGAAGGTAAGTGTAGCTATCTTCTACCTCCTCACTTGGAAGGTAAGTGTAGCTATCTTCTACCTCCTCACTTGGAAGGTAAGTGTAGCTATCTTCTACCTCCTCACTTGGAAGGTAAGTGTAGGTATATTCTACCTCCTCACTTGGAAGGTAAGTGTAGCTATCTTCTACCTCCTCACTTGGAAGGTAAGTTTAGCTATCTTCTACCTCCTCACTTGGAAGGTAAGTTTAGCTATCTTCTACCTCCTCACTTGGAAGGTAAGTGTAGCTATCTTCTACCTCCTCACTTGGAAGGTAAGTTTAGCTATCTTCTACCTCCTCACTTGGAAGGTAAGTGTATCGAGAAACATAGATACATTTTCCTATCTGACTGCTTTTTTCAATTCCCTTGTACTTATCTTTTCAGTTGTTTATTTTTCCACCTCTCCCTCAGATTGCCGTAGCTGCCTTAACTCTACCTACAGTGGGGTACTTCTTTGGCTCACTGATGGCCTACCTTCTGAAGTGTCCGACGAAGGATGTGATAGCAGTGAGCATTGAGACTGGCATACAGAATGTGACACTAGCAGTCTTCATGTTGAATTACAGTCTACCACAGCCAGCAAGTACCATAGCTATTGGTGAGTGAGAGAACTAGTACCATAGCTATTGGTGAGTGAAAGAACCAGTACCATAGCTATTGGTGAGTGAGAGAACCAGTACCATAGCTATTGGTGAGTGAGAGAACCAGTACCATAGCTATTGGTGAGTGAGAGAACCAGTACCATAGCTATTGGTGAGTGAGAGAACTAGTACCATAGCTATTGGTGAGTGAGAGAACCAGTACCATAGCTATTGGTGAGTGAGAGAACTAGTACCATAGCTATTGGTGAGTGAGAGAACTAGTACCATAGCTATTGGTGAGTGAGAGAACCAGTACCATAGCTATTGGTGAGAGTGAGAGAACCAGTACCATAGCTATTGGTGAGTGAGAGAACCAGTACCATAGCTATTGGTGAGTGAGAGAACCAGTACCATAGCTATTGGTGAGTGAAAAAACCAGTACCATAGCTATTGGTGAGTGAAAGAACCAGTACCATAGCTATTGGTGAGTGAAAGAACCTGTACCATAGCTATTGGTGAGTGAAAGAACCAGTACCATAGCTATTGGTGAGTGAAAGAACCAGTACCATAGCTATTGGTGAGTGAAAGAACCAGTACCATAGCTATTGGTGAGTGATAGAACCAGTACCATAGCTATTGGTGAGTGAAAGAACCAGTACCATAGCTATTGGTGAGTGAAAGAACCAGTACCATAGCTATTGGTGAGTGAGAGAAACCAGGTCCCCGAACTGTTGTAATTTTGATTATAGATTGTTTTTTTTCATTTTTACCATGTTTATCATTTTTTTAACGCTACTTGCAGTTTTAGAGGATAGCGCTAGGGTTATGCTCTTCAACTACGAGGTCTTAGATTTTGTGTTAGGTAGGCTCGTAGGTTTAATTTATTATCACCTCTTCATTTTCCTCTTCCATCCGGCATTGCAGTCACTGGTGCTTGTGAGTAGTAGTATTCATTATAACTCTAGAAATACTTTTTATGTTGGTATATTGTATAAGAATCTCATTCATTTATTTATAGCTTATTTTTGAAGATAAACAGACATTCTATAAACGTTCATGAAGATTGTTCTGGAAATAATGTAAGCAGCGCCTTCTATCAGATGATCGCATGAACTTTTGTTAACTATTAGTCTATTTTCTCTTAAAATACTGTGATTTGAGACCAAATATTTATTATCTGTTACTATTCATTGTTATTCTATCATATTATGATACAATATTTAATATGGAAATTAGGCGCATTCTTCCTTCAAAGCCATTATCATAAAAAACTTATCCGCAAGGAACAATATTTTAAAAATTATATTCTTGGTGGTAGTAACTTTTTAATTTCTAACCTTAGAGGTTCCACCAAATAAAAATGTAAAAAATAGCAAATTAGAAAAGTAAAAATTCAAAAAAAGAAAGCAACTAAAAAGACTATAAAATAGCAAATCATTTTACTATTTCTTCGTCACAGCAATGCCAGGTTGCACCGCCATCATGACCCCCATCCCAATCGTGATAATAGGACTGGTCCTGCACACCCACAGGGGTAACATAACCAGGAGAAACCTCGGAATACTGTCAGTGAGTAACTTTGGTAACGGTTCAGTTACTCGAAAAGTATTTGATTGCACTCAAATTACATTCTTTCAGTAAATTTTATTTTTATTTCATTAAATTTTCATTTATTTCTATTTCATTAAATTTTCATTTATTTTTATTTCATTCAATTTTCATTTATTTTTCTTACCTATTTTTTATTTAGTTAATTTATTTCTTCAGGATAACATCTTGAAGTGCAGGTGGAATCTGACGGCGGACTCCTTCAATGAAGACGTTGAAACGAAACCTCGTGAAGACGGCGAAATAACGTCTAATTCCCTGGAAATGAATGACGCATGTTACACCAACGTCAATTGTGACACTAAAACCGTCGTCTGACATCTTCTTAGGACTTAATGTAACGTCTAATGTTTTGCCATTTAGACGTCTAATGTTTTGCCATTTAGACGTCTAATGTTATGCCATTTAGACGTCTATTGTTCTGCCATTTAGACGTCTATTGTTTTGCATTTTAGACGTCTAATGTTTTGCTATTTAGACGTCTAATGTTTTGCATTTTAGACGTCTAATGTTTTGCTATTTAGACGTCTATTGATCTGCCATTTAGACGTCTAATGTTTTGCTATTTAGACGTCTATTGATCTGCCATTTAGACGTCTAATGTTTTGCTATTTAGACGTCTATTGATCTGCCATTTAGACGTCTAATGTTTTGCTATTTAGACGTCTATTGATCTGCCATTTAGACGTCTAATGTTTTGCTATTTAGACGTCTATTGATCTGCCATTTAGACGTCTAATGTTTTGCTATTTAGACGTCTATTGATCTGCCATTCAGACGTCTAATGTATTCTTTTCCATTACCAACGTCGTCTTCTATTTCCTTACTTTTAGTAACTTCTCATTCTAATGATGCCGTCCATCAGTGATTGTACCGTTAAGACGTTAGTAGACGTAGTGCTAGCTTCAATGGACGCTTACAGACGTCTTATTTTATACTCTGCAGGAGAGGGCAGTATTCGGACAGTGGGTGCTAGCGTAGGTCATGGTACAGTGTGACCTGTAGAAACTACTCAATGACCTGTCAACTCCCACTTTCCGATTACTGAGAGTGTCTCGGTACTTACCATGACTTGTGCTAGCAACTTAGTACCTATATTTTATTTTTTTACTTTTCTACGTTTTACTTTTGAGTTTTTACACATTTTGACGTTTAATTCTCGTCTATTTTTCTTATTTTTCTTATTTGTAGCGTTTGACGTCTGTTTTTAGATGTTTGCTGATGTCTAATCGTAATTTTGTCTTGACGCTTATCTATATTTAATTCAACGTCTTAAATTTTACGTTGAACATACCCACTTTCTAAAAGTGAATTTAAATTGTCTTCAGATTATTAGACGTCTATTAACTTTACGTAGAATTAATAATCTTCAAAACGTCTACTTAGTTTGAGTTGAATCAATAAACTGTTCGACGTCTCTCCACGTCTAATCAGTCTGACGCTGTTCAGTGCGTAACTTTCCAAGTGTTTTGTGATATGATTTAGATGTTTAAGGTTGTAGGGTAAATACCCAATTACCGATCACCCCATTGTACTCACAGTGTGACCGGTAATTGAGTCTGTAGGCTAAGTTACGAGTTACCGGACACTTACACATTATCGATAATATGAGAGAAAAGTATAGGGTAAATTACGAATTATCGGTCAGTTTCACATCTTCGCTCATATAAGAAAAAACGATTATAAATTATGAATATAAAATTATAATAACTATCGTTTTTTCTTATATGACCGAAGATGTGAAACTGACCGATAATTCATAATTAACCCTATAGCTAATGATTAACATCAATTCATTATTATATACTTATCTTCCATACCGAAGATGTGGAAGTGATCAATAACTTTGAACTGACCCTTAGTTCCTAAAATATTATTTAGTAAATAAGTTAATATTTTTAGTAAATTAAGTTAAACAAAATGTCTTCCATTTTCACTTGTTATTTTAGTTATTTTCTTTACTTTTTTTCTCTCTAAACTAGTTCAGTGAATTTTATTTCCTCGTTACAATCTATACTAGTTTATTAAGTTTTTATTTTATGTTAGGTTTCTTTATTTGAAATGGAAGCTTACTGTTTAGATGGTCCACTTTCCTCTCTCACTACTACTCTCAAGTCCCTTGTACTTTAACCATCACCAAACTAAGTACTTAATTGCTACAAACAGATAATTATTTTATATAAAGTTCTGTACAGTTTTTGTCAGTTTTATTCATCTATTTCTTTAGTCAAATTATTGCAGTAAATTCAACATAATTTGACTAATTTATCTAATGTTCAATATGATAAATCTGTGTACTAATTTCAAATTAAACACAACTCAAACAGAAATTTTATTCATCAATAATAACACCAAACAAATTAGTTAATAAATCAAACATCTAAAATGTGCCACACAGGGAAAGATGTCCAAAGAAGAGTAAAGAGACAGAATAAGATGCTACCTAGGTTGTGACGTAGGTACTTATTACCTAGTTACCTTCGCAAATTTGTGGAAGGTTGTATTTTACCCGGCATTTATTTATTTAACTTCTTGTTATTCGCATAACTGAAAAAGTGTCGAACCAAATTGCCTGAAATTTGGTGAACGATTGGTGAATGTCCAGTGAACTGCTGCTAGAATTGTGGTGCCGACCCGGTCAAAGGTCAAGGTCATGGTCATTTATAACTCAAAAAATATTGAAGTGTATTGCATGAAGATTGGTGGGACGATTGGTCATTAGGGTTGTGACAATATGCTATAAGCATATTCTTGAGCATATTTATCGTTAGAGTATATTATTTATGCTCATAAAATAAAGCATGTTATTAATCCAAAAGAATATGCTCATAAAATAAAGCATGTTATTAATCCAAAAGAATATGCTCATAAAAGAAAGCATGTTATTAATCCAAAAGAATATGCTCATAAAAGAAAGCATGTTATTAATCCAAAAGAATATGCCCACAAAATAAAGCATGTTATTAATCCAAAAGAATATGCTCATAAAATAAAGCATGTTATTAATCCAAAAGAATATGCTCATAAAATAAAGCATGTTATTAATCTAAAAGAATATTCGCATAAAATAAAGCATATCATTAATCTAAAAGAATATGCTCATAAAATAAAGCATGTTAATAATCCAAAAGAATATGCTCATAAAATAAAGCATGTTATTAATCCAAAAGAATATGCTCATAAAATAAAGCATGTTATTAATCTAAAAGAATATTCGCATAAAATAAAGCATGTTATCAATCCAAAAGAATATGCTCATAAAATAAAGCATGTTAATAATCTAAAAGAATATTCGCATGAAATAAAGCATATTATTAATCTGAAAGAATATGCTCATAAAATAAAGCATGTTAATAATCCAAAAGAATGTGCTCATAAAATAAAGCATATTAATCCGAAAGAATATGCTCATAAAATAAAGCATATTATTAATCCGAAAGAATATGCTCATAAAATAAAGCATGTTATTAATCCAAAAGAATGTGCTCATAAAATAAAGTATATTAATCCGAAAGAATATGCTCATAAAATAAAGCATATTATTAATCCGAAAGAATATGCTCATAAAATAAAGCATGTTATTAATCCAAAAGAATATGCTCATAAAATAAAGCATGTTATTAATCCGAAAGAATATGCTTATAAAATAAAGCATGTTAATAATCTAAAAGAATATTCGCATAAAATAAAGCATATTATTAATCTGAAAGAATATGCTCATAAAATAAAGCATGTTAATAATCCAAAAGAATGTACTCATAAAATAAAGCATATTAATCCGAAAGAATATGCTCATAAAATAAAGCATATTATTAATCCGAAAGAATATGCTCATAAAATAAAGCATGTTATTAATCCAAAAGAATGTGCTCATAAAATAAAGTATATTAATCCGAAAGAATATGCTCATAAAATAAAGCATATTATTAATCCGAAAGAATATGCTCATAAAATAAAGCATGTTATTAATCCAAAAGAATATGCTCATAAAATAGAGCATGTTATTAATCCAAAAGAATATGCTCATAAAATAGAGCATGTTATTAATCCAAAAGAATATGCTCATAAAATAAAGCATGTTATTAATCCAAAAGAATATGCTCATAAAATAAAGCATGTTATTAATCCAAAAGAATATGCTCATAAAAGAAAGCATGTTATTAATCCAAAAGAATATGCTCATAAAAGAAAGCATGTTATTAATCCAAAAGAATATGCCCACAAAATAAAGCATGTTATTAATCCAAAAGAATATGCTCATAAAATAAGGCATGTTATTAATCCAAAAGAATATGCTCATAAAATAAAGCATGTTATTAATCTAAAAGAATATTCGCATAAAATAAAGCATATCATTAATCTAAAAGAATATGCTCATAAAATAAAGCATGTTAATAATCCAAAAGAATATGCTCATAAAATAAAGCATGTTATTAATCCAAAAGAATATGCTCATAAAATAAAGCATGTTATTAATCTAAAAGAATATTCGCATAAAATAAAGCATGTTATCAATCCAAAAGAATATGCTCATAAAATAAAGCATGTTAATAATCTAAAAGAATATTCGCATGAAATAAAGCATATTATTAATCTGAAAGAATATGCTCATAAAATAAAGCATGTTAATAATCCAAAAGAATGTGCTCATAAAATAAAGCATATTAATCCGAAAGAATATGCTCATAAAATAAAGCATATTATTAATCCGAAAGAATATGCTCATAAAATAAAGCATGTTATTAATCCAAAAGAATGTGCTCATAAAATAAAGTATATTAATCCGAAAGAATATGCTCATAAAATAAAGCATATTATTAATCCGAAAGAATATGCTCATAAAATAAAGCATGTTATTAATCCAAAAGAATATGCTCATAAAATAAAGCATGTTATTAATCCGAAAGAATATGCTTATAAAATAAAGCATGTTAATAATCTAAAAGAATATTCGCATAAAATAAAGCATATTATTAATCCAAAAGAATATGCTCATAAAATAAAGTATATTATTAATCCAAAAGAATATGCTCATAAATTAAAGCATATTATTAATCCAAAAGAATATGCTCATTAAATGAAGCATATTATTAAACCAAAAGAATATGCTCATAAAATAAAGTATGTTATTAATCCAAAAGAATATGCTCATAAAATAAAGCATATTATTAATCTAAAAGAATATTCGCATAAAATAAAGCATGTTATTAATCTAAAAGAATATTCGCATAAAATAAAGCATATTATTAATCTAAAAGAATATGCTCATCAAATAAAGCATATTATTAATCTAAAAGAATATGCTCATAAAATAAAGCATATTATTATAAAATAAAGCATATTATTAATCTAAAAGAATATGGTCATAAAATAAAGTATATTATTAATCTAAAAAAATATTCGCATAAAATAAAGCATATTATCAATCTAAAAGAATATGCTCATAAAATAAAGCATATTATTAATCCAAAAGAATATGCTCATAAAATAGAGCATGTTAGTAATCTAAAAGAATATGCTCATAAAATAAAGCATGTTAATAATCCAAAAGAATATGCTCATAAAATAAAGCATGTTAATAATCCAAAAGAATATGCTCATAAAATAAAGCATGTTATTAATCCAAAAGAATATGCTCATAAAATAAAGCATTTTAATAATCCAAAAGAATATTCTCATAAAATAGAGCATGTTATTAATCTAAAAGAATATGCTCATAAAATAAAGCATGTTAATAATCCAAAAGAATATGCTCATAAAATAGAGCATGTTATTAATCCAAAAGAATATGCTCATAAAATAAAGCATGTTATTAATCCAAAAGAATATTCGCATAAAATAAAGCATGTTATTAATCCAAAAGAATATGCTCATAAAATAAAGCATGTTAATAATATAAAAGAATATTCGCATAAAATAATGCATATTATTAATCCAAAAGAATATGCTCATAAAATAAAGCATGGTAATAATCTAAAAGAATATTCGCATGAAATAAAGCATATTATTAATCCAAAAGAATATGCTCATAAAATAAAGCATGTTATTAATCCAAAAGAATATTCGCATGAAATAAAGCATATTATTAATCCAAAAGAGTATGCTCATAAAATAAAGCATGTTATTAATCCAAAAGAATATTCGCATAAAATAAAGCATATTATTAATCTAAAAGAATATGCTCATAAAATAAAGTATATTATTAATCTAAATAAATATTCGCATAAAATAAAGCATATTATTAATCTAAAAGAATATTCGCATAAAATAAAGCATGTTATTAATCTAAAAGAATATTCGCATAAAATAAAGCATATTAATCCAAAAGAATATTCGCATAAAATAAAGCATGTTATTAATCTAAAAGAATATGCTCATAAAATGAAGCATATTATTAATCTAAAAGAATATGCTCATAAAATAAAGTATATTATTAATCTAAATAAATATTCGCATAAAATAAAGCATATTATTAATCTAAAAGAATATTCGCATAAAATAAAGCATGTTATTAATCTAAAAGAATATTCGCATAAAATAAAGCATATTAATCCAAAAGAATATTCGCATAAAATAAAGCATATTATTAATCTAAAAGAATATGCTCATAAAATAAAGCATATTATTAATCCAAAAGAATATTCGTATAAAATAAAGCATGTTATTAATCCAAAAGAATATGCTCATGAAATAAAGCATATTATTAATCCAAAAGAATATGCTCATAAAATAAAGCATGTTATTAATCTAAAAGAATATGCTCATAAAATAAAGCATGTTATTAATCTAAAAGAATATGCTCATAAAATAAAGCATGTTATTAATCCAAAAAAATATGCTCATAAAATAAAGCATGTTATTAATCCAAAAGAATATGCTCATAAAATAAAGCATATTATTAATCCAAAAGAATATGCTCATAAAATAAAGCATGTTATTAATCCAAAAGAATATGCTCATAAAAAAGCATATTATTAATCCAAAAGAATATTCGCATAAAATAAAGCATATTATTAATCTAAAAGAATATGCTCATAAAATAAAGCATATTATTAATCCAAAAGAATATGCTCATAAAATAAAGCATATTATTAATCTAAAAGAATATTCGCATAAAATAAAGCATGTTATTAATCCAAAAGAATATGCTCATAAAATAAAGCATATTATTAATCTAAAAGAATATTTGCATAAAATGAAGCATACTATTAATCTAAAAGAATATGCTCATAAAATAAAGCATATTATTAAACTAAAAGAATATGCGCATAAAATAAAGCATATTATTAAACTAAAAGAATATTCGCATAAAATAAAGCATGTTATTAATCCAAAAGAATATTCTCATAAAATAAAGCATGTTTATTAATCCAAAAGAATATGTTCATAAAATAAAGCATGTTATCAATCCAAAAGAATATGCTCATAAAATAGAGCATGTTATTGATCCAAAAGAATATGCTCATAAAATAAAGTATGTTATTAATCCAAAAGAATATGCTCATAAAATAGAGCATATTATTAATCCAAAAGAATATGCTCATAAAATAGAGCATGTTATTAATCCAAAAGAATATGCTCATAAAATAGAGCATGTTATTAATCCAAAAGAATATGCTCATAAAATAGAGCATGTTATTGATCCAAAAGAATATGCTCATAAAATAAAGTATGTTATTAATCCAAAAGAATATGCTCATAAAATAGAGCATGTTATTAATCTAAAAGAATATGCCTATAAAATAGAGCATGTTATTAATCCAAAAGAATATGCTCATAAAATAGAGCATGTTATTAATCCAAAAGAATATGCTCATAAAATAGAGCATGTTATTAATCCAAAGGAATATTCGCATAAAATAAAGCATATTATAAATCTAGGAGAATATTCGCATAAAAGAAAGCATGTTATTAATCCAAAAGAATATTCTCATAAAATATAGCATATTTTTAATCCAAAAGAATATGCTCATAAAATAAAGCAGGTTATTAATCCAAAAGAATATGCTCATAAAATAAAGCAGGTTATTAATCCAAAAGAATATGCTCATAAAATAAAGCATATCATTAATCTAAAAGAATATTTGCATAAAATGAAGCATACTATTAATCTAAAAGAAAATGCTCATAAAATAAAGCATATTATTAAACTAAAAGAATATGCGCATAAAATGAAGCATTTTATTAAACTAAAAGAATATTCGCATAAAATAAAGCATGTTATTAATCCAAAAGAATATTCTCATAAGATAAAGCATGTTATTAATCCAAAAGAATATGTTCATAAAATAAAGCATGTTATTAATCTGAAAGAATATGCTCATAAAATAAAGCATATTATTAATCCAAAAGAATATTCTCATAAAATATAGCATATTTTTAATCCAAAAGAATATGCTCATAAAATAAAGCAGGTTATTAATCCAAAAGAATATGCTCATAAAATAAAGCAGGTTATTAATCCAAAAGAATATGCTCATAAAATAAAGCATATCATTAATCTAAAAGAATATTTGCATAAAATGAAGCATACTATTAATCTAAAAGAAAATGCTCATAAAATAAAGCATATTATTAAACTAAAAGAATATGCGCATAAAATGAAGCATTTTATTAAACTAAAAGAATATTCGCATAAAATAAAGCATGTTATTAATCCAAAAGAATATTCTCATAAGATAAAGCATGTTATTAATCCAAAAGAATATGTTCATAAAATAAATTATGTTATTAATCTGAAAGAATATGCTCATAAAATAAAGCATATTATTAATCCAAAAGAATATTCGCATAAAATAAAGCATATTATTAATCTAAGAGAATATTCGCATAAAAGAAAGCATGTTATTAATCCAAAAGAATATGCTCATAAAATAAAGCATATTATTAATCCAAAAGAATATGCTCATAAAATAAAGCATATTATTAATCCTAATGAATATGCTCATAAAATAAAGCATGTTATTAATCCAAAAGAATATGCTCATAAAATAAAGCATATTATTAATCCAAAAGAATATGCTCATAAAATAAAGCATATTATTAATCCTTATGAATATGCTCATAAAATAAAGCATATTATTAATCTAAAAGAATATTTGCATAAAATGAAGCATACTATTAATCTAAAAGAATATGCTCATAAAATAAAGCATATTATTAAACTAAAAGAATATGCGCATAAAATAAAGCATATTATTAAACTAAAAGAATATTCGCATAAAATAAAGCATGTTATTAATCCAAAAGAATATTCTCATAAAATAAAGCATGTTTATTAATCCAAAAGAATATGTTCATAAAATAAAGCATGTTATCAATCCAAAAGAATATGCTCATAAAATAGAGCATGTTATTGATCCAAAAGAATATGCTCATAAAATAAAGTATGTTATTAATCCAAAAGAATATGCTCATAAAATAGAGCATATTATTAATCCAAAAGAATATGCTCATAAAATAGAGCATGTTATTAATCCAAAAGAATATGCTCATAAAATAGAGCATGTTATTAATCCAAAAGAATATGCTCATAAAATAGAGCATGTTATTGATCCAAAAGAATATGCTCATAAAATAAAGTATGTTATTAATCCAAAAGAATATGCTCATAAAATAGAGCATGTTATTAATCTAAAAGAATATGCCTATAAAATAGAGCATGTTATTAATCCAAAAGAATATGCTCATAAAATAGAGCATGTTATTAATCCAAAAGAATATGCTCATAAAATAGAGCATGTTATTAATCCAAAGGAATATTCGCATAAAATAAAGCATATTATAAATCTAGGAGAATATTCGCATAAAAGAAAGCATGTTATTAATCCAAAAGAATATTCTCATAAAATATAGCATATTTTTAATCCAAAAGAATATGCTCATAAAATAAAGCAGGTTATTAATCCAAAAGAATATGCTCATAAAATAAAGCAGGTTATTAATCCAAAAGAATATGCTCATAAAATAAAGCATATCATTAATCTAAAAGAATATTTGCATAAAATGAAGCATACTATTAATCTAAAAGAAAATGCTCATAAAATAAAGCATATTATTAAACTAAAAGAATATGCGCATAAAATGAAGCATTTTATTAAACTAAAAGAATATTCGCATAAAATAAAGCATGTTATTAATCCAAAAGAATATTCTCATAAGATAAAGCATGTTATTAATCCAAAAGAATATGTTCATAAAATAAAGCATGTTATTAATCTGAAAGAATATGCTCATAAAATAAAGCATATTATTAATCCAAAAGAATATTCTCATAAAATATAGCATATTTTTAATCCAAAAGAATATGCTCATAAAATAAAGCAGGTTATTAATCCAAAAGAATATGCTCATAAAATAAAGCAGGTTATTAATCCAAAAGAATATGCTCATAAAATAAAGCATATCATTAATCTAAAAGAATATTTGCATAAAATGAAGCATACTATTAATCTAAAAGAAAATGCTCATAAAATAAAGCATATTATTAAACTAAAAGAATATGCGCATAAAATGAAGCATTTTATTAAACTAAAAGAATATTCGCATAAAATAAAGCATGTTATTAATCCAAAAGAATATTCTCATAAGATAAAGCATGTTATTAATCCAAAAGAATATGTTCATAAAATAAATTATGTTATTAATCTGAAAGAATATGCTCATAAAATAAAGCATATTATTAATCCAAAAGAATATTCGCATAAAATAAAGCATATTATTAATCTAAGAGAATATTCGCATAAAAGAAAGCATGTTATTAATCCAAAAGAATATGCTCATAAAATAAAGCATATTATTAATCCAAAAGAATATGCTCATAAAATAAAGCATATTATTAATCCTAATGAATATGCTCATAAAATAAAGCATGTTATTAATCCAAAAGAATATGCTCATAAAATAAAGCATATTATTAATCCAAAAGAATATGCTCATAAAATAAAGCATATTATTAATCCTTATGAATATGCTCATAAAATAAAGCATGTTATTAATCCAAAAGAATATGCTCATAAAATAAAGCATATTATTAATCCAAAAGAATATGCTCATAAAATAAAGCATGTTATTAATCCAAATGAATATTCTTTTATCCACAGAAAGGAGGCTGATGAATAAAAGTTATACGAAGTTTTCAATTACAAATGTATGGATAATATTTTAATGAAAACATGGATCAAATGTGTATTTTTTGAAGAATTCTTGCATTACTACATTACTGTTACATACAAAGTCACTCCTAGTTTGGTGTGAAGAGTTGTCATTCACATCTCGCAAACCACATTGTCACCATGCCTAAAATATCCTTCATAGCAACGAACTTTCGATGCTTTCTCCCACCACCAACAAGTCAGAAACACGAGGTCTGTCCTTGGAGTCTACTTTAAATTTGATGAAAAGGTTGTAGAGAAGATCCAGAGTATGTATTATAAAACTTATTATGATATATTATGCCAATACTGGAAAGTTTGAGGGTTCCTCATCTGTATAAGATATAAACTCTACTTTATCCGAAAGAATAATTGTGATGAATACCGAATTTATCGAGTAACTCTCCAGTTCTGATTTTAGCGCATTTCTGTACGCTTCTGTCGAATCTTGCGATGCGGAGAGAATATTTCCAGTCTTCAAATCTGTACTAGTTGATAACAGGCGTAGTTTTCATTTTGAAAATCTAAAACAGCACAAAATAATAAAATAAATACGATGAATACTCTGATTTCTTTTCTTGCTTACAGCAGGTGTGAAGTGACAGTATTTCCTTCACTCAACTGTTTTTTATTCTTGTTAGAGTTTGTTTTTCTTGTTAGAGTTTGTTATTCTTGTTATTTTCAACATCTTGTTGTTAGAATTGTGTTTGTTCCTTTATATAAATAAAAAATTAAAGTTAAATTTTTTTCATTGCACTTTTTGATATAGAAATATCCTGATTATATGAAAATAGAGAATTTAGGAGCATAAGAAAAGCATATTATAGAACATATAAAGCATATTATAGAACATATAAAGCATATTATAGAACATATAAAGCATATTATAGAACATATAAAGCATATTATAGAACATATAAAGCATATTATAGAACATATAAAGCATATTATAGAACATATAAAGCATATTATAGAACATATAAAGCATATTTCTAAAAGCATATTGTCTCAGTAATATAGCCCTCATCTAGTAACCAGTTATACATTTTGGTAGAGAACGGGTCAAAGCGGCGACGTCGAAGGTATGAGCTCTACTAATCTAGTTATAACTGAAGTCATGCTGATAGACAGAATGCTGAAAATATTACCTAGTTATAACTGAAGTCATGCTGATAGACAGAATGCTGAAAATATTACCTAGTTATAACTGAAGTCATGCTGATAGACAGAATGCTGAAAATATTACCTAGTTATAACTGAAGTCATGCTGATAGACAGAATGCTGAAAATATTACCTAGTTATAACTGAAATCATGCTGATAGACAGAATGCTGAAAATATTACCTAGTTATAACTGAAATCATGCTGATAGACAGAATGCTGAAAATATTACCTAGTTATAACTGAAGTCATGCTGATAGACAGAATGCTGAAAATATTACCTAGTTATAACTGAAGTCATGCTGATAGACAGAATGCTGAAAATATTACCTAGTTATAACTGAAGTCATGATGATAGACAGAATGCTGAAAATATTACCTAGTTATAACTGAAGTCATGCTGATAGACAGAATGCTGAAAATATTACCTAGTTATAACTGAAGTAATGCTGATAGACAGAATGCTGAAAATATTACCTAGTTATAACTGAAGTCATGCTGATAGACAGAATGCTGAAAATATTACCTAGTTATAACTGAAGTCATGCTGATAGACAGAATGCTGAAAATATTACCTAGTTATAACTGAAATCATGCTGATAGACAGAATGCTGAAAATATTACCTAGTTATAACTGAAATCATGCTGATAGACAGAATGCTGAAAATATTACCTAGTTATAACTGAAGTCATGCTGATAGACAGAATGCTGAAAATATTACCTAGTTATAACTGAAGTCATGCTGATAGACAGAATGCTGAAAATATTACCTAGTTATAACTGAAGTCATGCTGATAGACAGAATGCTGAAAATATTACCTAGTTATAACTGAAATCATGCTGATAGACAGAATGCTGAAAATATTACCTAGTTATAACTGAAGTCATGCTGATAGACAGAATGCTGAAAATATTACCTAGTTATAACTGAAGTCATGCTGATAGACAGAATGCTGAAAATATTACCTAGTTATAACTGAAGTCATGCTGATAGACAGAATGCTGAAAATATTACCTAGTTATAACTGAAGTCATGCTGATAGACAGAATGCTGACTAATTTTAGACTAAAATTAGTCAATCAAAATATATTCCCAACATTTAGAGTTATAAAATAAATCATTTTGAATCAAATCAATCTGTTTAAAATGACTAAATGCTAATTACTAAAATCTAACAGTCACTAAATGCTAATTACTAAAATCTAACAGTGACTAAATGCTAATTACTAAAATCTAACAGTGACTAACTGCTAATTACTAAAATCTAACAGTCACTAAATGCTAATTACTAAAATCTAACAGTGACTAACTGCTAATTACTAAAATCTAACAGTCACTAAATGCTAATTACTAAAATCTAATTATGATTTAATGTACAATTTAGTTTTAGAAAATTATACCAACAGAATTAGAATTTTTTGAAGAAATTCCTGAAGAATTTACCCACAGACTTAGTACTTCTTTCTGCAGCTTCTCGCTGTTCAGCTTCTCGCTGTTCAGCTTCTCGCTGTTCAGCTTCTCGCTGTTCAGCTTCTCGCTGTTCAGCTTCTCGCTGTTCAGCTTTTCGCTGTTCAGCTTCTCGCTGTTCAGCTTCTCGCTGTTCAGCTTCTCGCTGTGCAGCTTCTCGCTGTGTAGCTTCTCGCTGTGCAGCTTCTCGCTTTGCAGCTTCTCGCTTTTCAAAATCAGACTGCGTGAAGAAGAATTATTTTACTAATTTTAAGTGTATATTCTCAAAATATATTTACAATGAGTTAATTGATGCAGCTACACACCAAATTGTGAGAATTACAGTTAAGATGAACACTAGAGAAATGTTTGCTAATTTTATTCACTCACCAAATAGAGGTACAAGTCTCTCGATTTGTCTTCATACACACTGTAAGTAAATAAAAGTGAAATGAGACAGCTAAGTAACATTTATTGGGTTAACATGTAAGTAAATAAAAGTGAGATGAGACAGCTAAGTAACATTTATTGGGTTAACATGTAAGTAAATAAAAGCGAGATGAGACAGCTAAGTAACATTTACTGGGTTAACATGTAAGTAAATAAAAGTGAGATGGGACAGCTAAGTAACATTTATTGGGTTAACATGTAAGTAAATAAAAGTGAGATGAGACAGCTAAGTAACATTTATTGGGTTAACATGTAAGTAAATAAAAGTGAGATGAGACAGCTAAGTAACATTTATTGGGTTAACATGTAAGTAAATAAAAGTGAGATGAGACAGCTAAGTAACATTTATTAGGTTAACATGTAAGTAAATAAAAGTGAGATGAGACAGCTAAGTAACATTTATTGTGTTAACATGTAAGTAAATAAAAGTGAGATGAGACAGCTAAGTAACATTTACTGGGTTAACATGTAAGTAAATAAAAGTGAGAGGAGACAGCTAAGTAACATTTATTGTGTTAACATGTAAGTAAATAAAAGTGAGAGGAGACAGCTAAGTAACATTTATTGTGTTAACATGTAAGTAAATAAAAGTGAGATGAGACAGCTAAGTAACATTTATTGTGTTAACATGTAAGTAAATAAAAGTGAGATGAGACAGCTAAGTAACATTTACTGGGTTAACATGTAAGTAAATAAAAGTGAGATGAGACAGCTAAGTAACATTTACTGGGTTAACATGTAAGTAAATAAAAGTGAGATGAGACAGCTAAGTAACATTTACTGGGTTAACATGTAAGTAAATAAAAGTGAGATGAGACAGCTAAGTAACATTTATTGGGTTAACATGTAAGTAAATAAAAGTGAGATGAGACAGCTAAGTAACATTTATTGGGTTAACATGTAAGTAAATAAAAGTGAGATGAGACAGCTAAGTAACATTTACTGGGTTAACATGTAAGTAAATAAAAGTGAGATGAGACAGCTAAGTAACATTTACTGGGTTAACATGTAAGTAAATAAAAGTGAGATGAGACAGCTAAGTAACATTTATTGGGTTAACATGTAAGTAAATAAAAGTGAGATGAGACAGCTAAGTAACATTTATTGTGTTAACATGTAAGTAAATAAAAGTGAGATGAGACAGCTAAGTAACATTTACTGGGTTAACATGTAAGTAAATAAAAGTGAGATGAGACAGCTAAGTAACATTTATTGGGTTAACATGTAAGTAAATAAAAGTGAGATGAGACAGCTAAGTAACATTTATTGTGTTAACATGTAAGTAAATAAAAGTGAGATGAGACAGCTAAGTAACATTTACTGGGTTAACATGTAAGTAAATAAAAGTGAGATGAGACAGCTAAGTAACATTTACTGGGTTAACATGTAAGTAAATAAAAGTGAGATGAGACAGCTAAGTAACATTTACTGGGTTAACATGTAAGTAAATAAAAGTGAGATGAGACAGCTAAGTAACATTTATTGGGTTAACATGTAAGTAAATAAAAGTGAGATGAGACAGCTAAGTAACATTTACTGGGTTAACATGTAAGTAAATAAAAGTGAGATGAGACAGCTAAGTAACATTTACTGGGTTAACATGTAAGTAAATAAAAGTGAGATGAGACAGCTAAGTAACATTTATTGTGTTAACATGTAAGTAAATAAAAGTGAGATGAGACAGCTAAGTAACATTTACTTACTGATTTGTTAAAATACAATACAACTTTTTAACTTTCAGTTTTTGTTATTTTCATTTAGTAGCGACTTCTCATGTAAAACTTTTTACGTAATATTAATTTGATTTAAAATAATTTATATCTTTTACCAGTCACTTGTAACGATAAAATCTGCTTCTTATTTCAATAATGTTTTTAATTTCTCTTGTTATATCATCTTTATAATTTATTTCTCATTTTATCTTAAATTGTTCAGTGTTACTGCAAATTATTTCACCTCAAGCCATAATATCTCGTATGTGCCATATATGGCACACCCCGCAGTGAAGGGTTAATAGGTACATTTTACCTACATTATTTTAGTCAATTTACACTCACTCACCAGCCTCACACTCACTCACCAGCCTCACACTCACTCACCAGCCTCATACTCACTCACCAGCCTCACACTCACTCACCAGCCTCACACTCACTCACCAGCCTCACACTCACTCACCAGCCTGATACTCACTCACCAGCCCCACACTCACTCACCAGCCTCATACTCACTCACCAGCCTCACACTCACTCACCAGCCTCACACTCACTCACCAGCCTCACACTCACTCACCAGCCTCACACTCACTCACCAGCCCCACACTCACTCACCAGCCTCACACTCACTCACCAGCCTCACACTCACTCACCAGCTTCACACTCACTCACCAGCCTCACACTCACTCACCAGCCCCACACTCACTCACCAGCCCCACACTCACTCACCAGCCTCACACTCACTCACCAGCCTCACACTCACTCACCAGCCCCACACTCACTCACCAGCCTCACACCCACTCACCAGCCTCACACTCACTCACCAGCCCCACACTCACTCACCAGCCTCACACTCACTCACCAGCCTAACGCTCACTCACCAGCCTCACACTCACTCACCAGCCTCACACTCACTCACCAGCCTCACACTCACTCACCAGCCTTACACTCACTCACCAGCCCCACACTCACTCACCAGCCTCACACCCACTCACCAGCCTCACACTCACTCACCAGCCCCACACTCACTCACCAGCCTCAAACTCACTCACCAGCCTAACACTCACTCACCAGCCTCACACTCACTCACCAGCCTCACACTCACTCACCAGCCCCACACTCACTCACCAGCCTCACACTCACTCACCAGCCTAACACTCACTCACCAGCCTCACACTCACTCACCAGCCTCACACTCACTCACCAGCCCCACACTCACTCACCAGCCTCACACTCACTCACCAGCCTAACACTCACTCACCAGCCTCACACTCACTCACCAGCCTCACACTCACTCACCAGCCTCACACTCACTCACCAGCCTAACACTCACTCACCAGCCTCACACTCACTCACCAGCCTCACACTCACTCACCAGCCTCACACTCACTCACCAGCCTCACACTCACTCACCAGCCTCACACTCACTCACCAGCCTCACACTCACTCACCAGCCCCACACTCACTCACCAGCCTAACACTCACTCACCAGCCTCACACTCACTCACCAGCCTCACACTCACTCACCAGCCTCACACTCACTCACCAGCCCCACACTCACTCACCAGCCTCACACTCACTCACCTCCTCTCCTCCACTTCAGTTCTTTCTCCCCATTTTGTTCCTATTTTCTCTCCCTCTAACTTCTCCAGCAGTTCATTGGCGTCAGTGTCTGTCAGGTGACAATTATCCAAAAGTATCCCCTTGAATCTGCAAAGAATGAAGTAATTAGTGTGAGAGAAAGAAAAAAACTAAGCTGCTTGATAAAAATTTACAATTTATATTCTTTATTTAGGTATTTATTTCCATTAAAGTTTACACCTGTGGAAAATTTACCTGGGAATACATTAATTAAAAATACAGGTGAATTTAACATCTTAATTACAATTGAAATTAAAATAAAATAGGAAAGTAAAAAGTTGACAGGTGATACAGTAACTAATTCCATTGAAAACAATTATAATATTTATTAGTATTAGCAATAGCCTGATACCCTGTATGACTAATTCTCACACTGCTAGATAGTTCCTTTACTCTATATGACTAATTCTCACACTGCTAGATAGTTCCTTTACTCTGTATGACTAATTCTCACACTGCTAGATAGTTCCTTTACTCTGTATGACTAATTCTCACACTGCTAGATAGTTCCTTTACTCTGTATGACTAATTCTCACACTGCTAGATAGTTCCTTTACTCTGTATGACTAATTCTCACACTGCTAGATAGTTCCTTCACTCTGTATGACTAATTCTCACACTGCTAGATAGTTCCTTTACTCTGTATGACTAATTCTCTCACTGCTAGATAGTTCCTTTACCCTGTATGACTAATTCTCACACTGCTAGATAGTTCCTTTACTCTGTATGACTAATTCTCACACTGCTAGATAGTTCCTTTACTCTGTATGACTAATTCTCACACTGCTAGATAGTTCCTTTACTCTGTATGACTAATTCTCACACTGCTAGATAGTTCCTTTACTCTGTATGACTAATTCTCACACTGCTAGATAGTTCCTTTACTCTGTATGACTAATTCTCACACTTCTAGATAGTTCCTTTACTCTGTATGACTAATTCTCACACTGCTAGATAGTTCCTTTACTCTGTATGACTAATTCTCACACTGCTAGATAGTTCCTTTACTCTGTATGACTAATTCTCACACTGCTAGATAGTTCCTTTACTCTGTATGACTAATTCTCACACTGCTAGATAGTTCCTTCACTCTGTATGACTAATTCTCACACTGCTAGATAGTTCCTTTACTCTGTATGACTAATTCTCTCACTGCTAGATAGTTCCTTTACCCTGTATGACTAATTCTCACACTGCTAGATAGTTCCTTTACTCTGTATGACTAATTCTCACACTGCTAGATAGTTCCTTTACTCTGTATGACTAATTCTCACACTGCTAGATAGTTCCTTTACTCTGTATGACTAATTCTCACACTGCTAGATAGTTCCTTTACTCTGTATGACTAATTCTCACACTGCTAGATAGTTCCTTTACTCTGTATGACTAATTCTCACACTGCTAGATAGTTCCTTTACTCTGTATGACTAATTCTCACACTGCTAGATAGTTCCTTTACTTAATTTGACTAATAAAAGCAGCAAGTGTGTTTAGTAACTTGCTTCTGAAAATAATATCTTTTGTATTTAATTTCAACCCCGACACATATAATATGAAATAACACATTGCTATTAACAAATACATAGAAAGTAATATTATCTGATTAAATATAATATATATGCTAAACAATTGGGAAAAGTTTAAATAAAATATCAAACAGAAAAATAATTAGTCAAAGTAAATCAGTACATACATATTTTTAGTGTTATAAAATGCAAATTGAGGCACACAATGAATATAAGGGGAACAAAATATAAAAGACAATAAGATGTTAAGTTTGTGGTTCATGCGTACCTAATTTGCTTATATCTAATTACTGAAAGCGTAACGGACGGACTCACTCACTGACTATATAAGCTATGTCCACACTTGTTTAACTTGCTCTCTACAAGCGCACAGGGTGATGAAAGACGGTACGTATGAAAGGATGCATGCGCTGTTGAATGTTAGTTTTCATAACGCATGCGTCTATTCCTAATGGAAGAGGCATGCAGTCAAACGCTTGGTGGAGAAACCTTGCGCTTTTTGGTTCAACTTTTGAGTTGCCTACACTGCACGCACTTCTTTTAGCTTGTCGAAACTTGCCCTCACGCTAGGATAGTAGCAGTAGGTAGTCAGAAATTAAATAATTAACCCTAGAACGGTTAAAAGGGTGAAATTCACCCGTCGTTTTCTGTGTTTTTTGTAACTCCTACATCTGGCAGCGTGACTCAGTATATTAGTATGACCTAAATAAAGGTGATTGTGTGGTCCGATTATTTCCATTAGTTTTTGTTCCACAGTCCAATTCGGGAGAATTTCTCCCACAGTTACCATAAAGGTGTTTTGTGTCACCTGGGTGTTTTTACATACATTTTTGTAGGGGGAAATAGAGAGATGGGACGTACTCAGCCTGGACATGCTCCCATCATCAAAGAATACACACGGCAAAGGATAAGAAGATAGGATTTCTTGTTCCTGATGATGACCAGTTATTTTTAACGGGAAAGTACACTAGTAATATTGAGAGCTCATTTAAACTCAACGTTGAAGTTTATTTTGGTTTTCGGGTTTCAGTTTTCTTCAGGTAAATTGTTTAGAAATCTGAAAGAAGCTTCAAATTTGGGTTTAAATAACCTCTTAATAATATAATGATATGGATTTCCCATTGAGTTAGAATCTTTCCATGAAGTACGCTAGAAATTTGATAATATTCCTTATAGACATTTCACTATTTAAATCAGACATAGGTTCTTTAGAGGGTAAATCGTTAAGAAATTTGGCACTATACACAATAATATTTATCATTTTCTGTTCTAAAATTAGGTACATTTAAAAGGTTTAAACTTTCGGTGACCGGTAAATTCCACCCCGGTAAATTCGGTACATTCCATCCCGATATACTCCATCCTAGGTATATTCCACCCCGGTAAATTCAGTACATTCTATCCCGATATACTCCATCCTAGGTATATTCCACCCCGGTAAATTCAGTACATTCTATCCCGATATGGTTCTAGGACTTTTGCCCGTCGGAATATTGCCCGGTGGAATTTTGCCAGTGTGGAATTTTGTCAGGCGGATTTTTGCTCGGCGGAATTTTCCCAGTGGATTATATATTTCTAGGTTTAAATTAGTAAATTGTAAATTAGAAATATAAAATGTGAGATGCAACTTACATAAATATAAAACGTTTTAATGTAACTTTAACATATTGAACTATAACAAGTTTTATTTAACTAATATTAAATAGCCAGGGAAATTGAAATATAATTAATTTTGAATTTAATTATAATCATTACAGAACCTCTTACTTTATCTGCTATACATATATTCTAACATTCTTGTAGAATTAATTCATCACCGTAATTGAAAAAGTAATGTTAACCTAACTAACAATAATTCTACATTTTCTATAATTTAAGAAGCAAACTATATAATCGTTAATATTTAACAGTTACTATGAATGGTATTTAACGACTGGAAAAGTGAAATGAAGATTCATTCATTGTAATCAGTTGGTTCCTGAAGTTTGCTCTATTACAGCTATTGTCTTATCCCTTTCACAATTGCGTCGATAATATTAAGTTCACGTTGAAAAGATATCATTATTTAAAAAAAATCCTATTAATACTCAATGTAAGATTGAAAACTATGAAATCGTTAGTGAAATCATTGAACATATCAATGAACATTTAGTCATATCTCGTCACGAAGTACTGTACAGGCGAAGAAATCCGTAAGTGAATTGCAAAAAACAGTTCAGATTACTAAATATTAGTAATGGTAATTTAGTAATGGTAATTTAGTAATGGTAATTTAGTAATGGTAATTTAGTAAGGGTAATTTAGTGAGGGTAATTTAGTAATAGTAATTTAGTAAGGGTAATTTAGTAAGGGTAATTTAGTAAGGGTAATTTAGTAAGGGTAATTTAGTAAGGGTAATTTAGTAATGGTAATTTAGTAAGGGTAATTTAGTGAGGGTAATTTAGTAATAGTAATTTAGTAAGGGTAATTTAGTAAGGGTAATTTAGTAAGGGTAATTTAGTAATGGTAATTTAGTAAGGGTAATTTAGTGAGGGTAATTTAGTAATAGTAATTTAGTAAGGGTAATTTAGTAAGGGTAATTTAGTAAGGGTAATTTAGTAATAGTAATTTAGTAAGGGTAATTTAGTAAGGGTAATTTAGTAAGGGTAATTTAGTAAGGGTAATTTAGTAAGGGTAATTTAGTAATGGTAATTTAGTGAGGGTAATTTAGTGAGGGTAATTTAGTGAGGGTAATTTAGTGAGGGTAATTTAGTGAGGGTAATTTAGTGAGGGTAATTTAGTAATGGTAATTTAGTAAGGGTAATTTAGTGAGGGTAATTTAGTAAGGGTAATTTAGTAATGGTAATTTAGTAAGGGTAATTTAGTAAGGGTAATTTAGTAAGAGTAATTTAGTAAGGGTAATTTAGTGGGGGTAATTTCCACCCCACATTTCTGGTTAGGTTTGGTTATTGTTATTAATAATCATTATTATATTCTATATAAAATTATACTATAGTAAACTGCTTTTTCATTGTAGCAAATTATATTTTTTGTTTGTTAATCACAAGCTGTTTATTTTTCACTGCATAAGTGATAGAACAGCAGAAAGAAAGGTTGTGTGAACGCTTTTTATCAGTTGAGGTATTTAGATTTCCAATCACAAGCTGATTTTCTTCACCATCGCCGACACAACAGCGATATTAACTGTAAGATGATGTCATATAGTACTTCTTGTTATTTGTATTCTACTTTGAATTTGGTGTTTTGACTTCGAGTTAAAGTGGTGGAAAATTGTTTGTTTTACAGTAGCTATATTTTTACTGGAGTATTTACGCGTTTTTTTTGACCAGG
The DNA here is from genome assembly GCA_947561585.1 of Caprella mutica. NCBI lineage: Eukaryota > Metazoa > Arthropoda > Malacostraca > Amphipoda > Caprellidae > Caprella > Caprella mutica. The sequence continues at coordinate 130,232 of CANNZV010000735.1, forward strand.
AGGTTCGACCTGGTCAAATTGAAAGTCGACCTCTTTCACACCTCTTTTACACCTCTTTCACACCTCTTTTACACCTCTTTCACACCTCTTTTACACCTCTTTCACACCTCTTTTACACCTCTTTCACACCTCTTTCACACCTCTTTCACTCCTCTTTCACACCTCTTTCACACCTCTTTCACACCTCTTTCACTCCTCTTTCACACTTCTTTCACACCTCTTTCACACCCCTTTCACACCTCTTTCACACCTCTTTCACACCTCTTTCACACTTCTTTCACACCTCTTTCACACCTCTTTCACACTTCTTTCACACCTCTTTCACACCCCTTTCACACCTCTTTCACACCTCTTTCACACCTCTTTCACACCTCTTTCACACTTCTTTCACACCTCTTTTACACCTCTTTCACACCTCTTTCACACCTCTTTCACACCTCTTTCACACCTCTTTTACACCTCTTTCACACCTCTTTCCTCCATTGTTGTGAAAGCATATACTGCAGTTTCTTGTTTAAAAGGAATTAATATTAACTTTTGCAACACGTAAACTTTCAAATAACTACCATATTATGAATATTTGTATTTTTGTCTATTAGGATAAACTCAATTGACTTGAGCTTCCTCTAAATATTGTTCTTCGTTGCTACGAAGTATTTAACTAATGGCAATCTGTAAATAAAATATTTGACTTTTTATTGTCACCGGAGTGAACATTGTCACCGGAGTGGAATTTACCTGGGATGGAATATACTGAGGTGGAATTTACCTGGGATAGAATATACTGAGGTTGAATTTACCTGGGATGGAAAATACTGAGGTGGAATTTACCTGGGATGGAATATACTGAGGTGGAATTTACCTGGGATGGAATATACGAGGTGGAATTTACCTGGGATAGAATATACTGAGGTGGAATTTACCGGGGATGGAATATACTGATGTGGAATTTACCTGGGATAGAATATACTGAGGTGGAATTTACCTGGGATAGAATATACTGAGGTGGAATTTACCGGGGATGGAATATACTGATGTAGAATTTACCTGGGATGGAATATACTGAGGTGGAATTTACCGGGGATGGAATATACTGAGATGGAATTTACCGAGGTGGAATTTTCCTGGGTGGAATAGACTTGGGATGGAACATACAGGTGTGTAATCTACTGGGATGGAATTTACCGGGTTGGAATTTACCGGGTTGGAATATACCGGAATGAAATATACCTGGGATGGAATATATCAGGATGGAATGTACCTGGGGTGAAATTTACCGTAGTGGAATATACCGGAGTGGAATTATCTGGGGTGGTATATAAATGGGCGTGCACGGACATTTCGTCCACGGACATTTCTTCAACGGACATTTCTGTTAAATTGCCCTTTTATATATTTTTTGGGTTTGTAAATTATTATTCATCCAGTTTCTACGTGGATGTCTATTTGTTTTTCCTTTTAATAATTTAAACTTTTTCCATAGAGCAAAATAAGTCTTGGGTTCTTTGACTATTACTAAGTTTGATTCTTTAACTCGAAGATTTTGGAGGTGATTGATTGAATTCTATTAAACTGACAAATGGTGTATAAAGATTTCTGGGAAGTAAATTAAACACAAGGAAAGTTCTAAATGATTGTAATCAGATTAAAGTTTGAATAGTACAGAGTTCTAAGACTTTACACACAAGTCTTTAAAAATAAACACAACACAAGTTTTAAATAAACTAGGCTTTGAGTAAACTATGGGGTTTAAATAAACAAGGGTTTGAGTAGCCATCTCAAGACTCCCTTTTGGCTTGGACAAGTCCGACTGGACTTGGTCCGACCAACCAGTCTTCAGGAGACCATCGCAAATTATAAACACGTTAGCTAGACGTCAGCGGTATTTAAAGGATGGACTTAGGGTTCAACCTTCCAGTGAGTGAATAAACTTCTGTTAAGGTACTGATAGTACTTTCCAAAGATGTTTTTCTACTCACTGCAGATAGAAATAACACACAATGCATTATTCAAATTTAACACGCTAGTGATAATGGCTTTCTATACGAATCATCATATTATTATTCTGCTTGTTCCTTCCTCAGTGAGTCCGTCCGTTACGCTTTCAGTAATTAGATATAAGCAAATTCGGTACATGATACCACAAACTAAACATATTATTGTCTATTATAATTATTAATTGTTCCTCTTTTGATTATATTTAGTAAAAGGTGAGGCAATTGAAAGTGGGGGAAATGAAGGTGGGGGAAATGAAGGTGGGGGAAATGAAGGTGGGGGAAATGAAGGTGGGAGAAATGAAGGTGGGGGAAAAGAAGGTGGGAGAAATGAAGGTGGGGGAAATGAAGGTGGGGAAAATGAAGGTAGTGGAAGTATAGATGGTGGAAGAGGAGATGGTGGAAGTGTAGATGGTGGAAGTGTAGATGGTGGAAGAGTAATGATGGAAGAGTAATGATGGAAGTGTAGACGGTGGAAGTGTAAATGATGGAAGAGTAATGATGGAAGTGTAGACGGTGGAAGTGTAGATGGTGGAAGTGTAGATGGTGGAAGTGTAGATGGTGGAAGTGTAGATGGTGGAAATGTAGATGGTGAAAATGTAGATGGTGGAAGTGTAGATGGTGGAAGTGTGGATGGTGGAAGTGTAGATGGTGGAAGTGTAGATAATGGAAATGTAGATGGTTTAAGTGTTGATGCATGGTGGAAGTGTTGATGATGGAAATGTAGGTGGAGGAAGGGAATTTGGGGGAAATGTAGGTGGGGGAAGTGAAAGTGGGGGAATTATAGGAGGGTGGGGGAGGAACTGTGGATCTAAAATATAACTTAATTAGTTCAGAAAAAATGTCGTATGGTGCTAAACAAAATACGTTATATATAGCTACTATTATCAAATAAGACGTGTAAGTCGATCTGTCCGTCACAAAAAACGTTAAATAGACATTCGATCAATTGTGCTTCTTAAAGTTGGTGTAAATCGAGTATGTGATGCGACCAAGAAAATTAAATACAAAGGATATTATTTTAAGAAGCATGTTACTAAACACATTTGCTGCGTTTTATTTGCTTTCTGTCCAAATCAGAGTCATTTTAAAATCAGTTCTATCAAAACATTTTTGTTAGTTCTCACCCCGTGGAGTTTCCACGGGTCTTGCTAGTAACATATTAATCGAATAGTTTTACATCGATGGTTCTTAAGTGAAACCTGATTTGCTAATAAATATCCCAATTAAAGCATATTATTTCAGAGTCTGTTGTTAACCTAATACATGGTCAGAAATGTTACAAGTTCCTAACTATTAATTAAGTATTTCAATTAGAATAATTGAAATACTTACTTAATTCCTTTTAAATTAATTAAGTATTAATTTCAATTCTACCTATAGGAAAAGAACTCCGTAATAGTTATATAGCTAAGTTACAAAGTTCAAGAACTTATATAACTTAGTACAACTTATAAAGTTATATTCTGAGTTACAAGTTATAGCTCTGGGTTACAAGTTATAAAGTTATGTTCGAGTTATATTAGCATCAAAGCTATTCGTTTATAATTATATTCGAGCTCCTAGTGAGAAAAACATGACCATAAATTTAAATAGCATTTTCCTTTCCTTCTAATGAACAGTGTACAAGATTAAAAAGATTATGCCAGATTAAATGATTATCAAATTATAGAAATTGAAAGATTAAGTAAAGATACAAGTTCAGCGTATTAACAATAGATGATTGTTAATAATTTCGTCCACGGACAATTCGTCCACGAAATGCTTTATTTTGTAATATATTTAAAATGTGTATATATTTTATATTAAATATTATTTATATATATTCAGCAAAATAGAAGTAGAAACACCCTTTGTTGATGGTTATTAGTAATTCATGGTATTTGCCATTATTCTTATTGCAATCTTCTTTCCTGCTCTTACTGGCCAGCTACAGTAAAATAATAAAACTAAATTCTTATTTAATGATATACAGGCAGGCCTCGCTTGTATTGCACCCCGGTCTTATAAAATCTGTAATAATATGTTTCTAAGTTATTACAGTACATGAACATAGAATATCGAGACATGTTTTATCGTGTATATTCAAATTACCTACAATTTTAGTGGTGTATATTCACAGTAACTACAATATACATCAATATCATTACTCAAATTAGGTTATTGGAAGCAAATTAATTTTTATAACATTTTTTTAAAGTTACTACATAAAATACATACATGTGTATAATATACTGTTAAACAATTGATAGATAATTAAATGTGATATAAATTGTAAGAGAATTAGCTATGTATTGGTACTTTTTAGTGTTCTCTTTAATTATTTAAACGTAAAAACGTCCGTGTTATCGGACAATTCTATATTTTCTATATTTTCGGACTCATAATAAAACCAAATATTAAAATTAGTATTTACCTCAATTGTAATTATTTTATTCTCTTTCCTACGTTTCCACACATAGTCTTGTTAGTACCTGTTATTTCAGTTCCATATTTTAGATACTCATAACTCATTAATTAATGCAAAATGTTGAAGGAGGAAAAACACTTAAAAGATACAAGCAACCCGTTTAACATATTTAATTTCATAACTGTAATCTCTATATAAACATTTGTATTTGTTCATATGGAATGGTTCGGTTTAAATAACTATAATAATATCATATATTTACACATGGCTATTAATTTAATAGTGAAAATGAATAACATATATTCCATACACAATTTAAAATAAAAAATGAAGCAATTCGTGTACGAAATGTCCGTGGATGAAATGTTCGTGGACGAAATGTCCGATGGACGAAATGTCCGTGGACGAGATGTTCTATATAGACCCATAAATGGGGTGGAATATACCGGGGTTGAATTTACCGCTGTGGAATATATTTCCGTATGGAATATACCGGTGTTGAATATACCGGGGTGGAATATACCTGGGATGGAATATATCGGGGTTGAATATACCTTGGGCTAAATATACCAGTGTAGAATTTGGGAGTAATATATACCTTTAACCAAATTTTCATACAATCTTCTATTTACAGATATCTCTTACATTCAATAATATAAGAAATTAATGCTAGAGAGAGAGAGAGTGAAGAAAAAACTATTTCAATAAAATTTCAAATCTTTAAAGTTCGTAAGAGTGGGAATTATTGGAATGGTAACGAGAACCAATTCCTGTCTGTGAACTAAATGACAGGGAATAATTTCACAGGTGGAAAATAATTCCAATATTCTAATATTACTCACAGTTTTGATTTAGGAGAGAGGAACTTTATGATGTTGTAGAGGTTCTCTCTGCCATCAGTAGGTATGTCTGTTATGGTTAGGGGGGTATCTTCTCTAATGGGGTTACTGCCATTGGTGGGACAGAAATCACTGTATTTGACCCTCAGCCCTGTAATGTAAAATGAGTTACCAATTTAACCACTAGTAACCAGAAAAGTAATAAACTAGTAAACACTAGTAACGAGAAATAAAATGAATAAGAAACCACTGGTAACCAGAAATAAAATGAGTTAGTAACCACTGGTAACCAGAAATAAAATGAGTTAGTAACCACTGGTAACCAGAAATAAAATGAGTTAGCAACCACTGGTAACCAGAAATAAAATGAGTTAGTGACCACTGGTAACCAGAAATAAAATGAGTTAGTAACCACTAGTAAACAGAAATAAAAAGAGTTATTAACCACTGGTAACCAGAAATAAAATGAGTTATAAGTAACCACTAGTAACTAGAAATAAAATGAGTTAGTAACCACTAGTAAAAAGAAATAAAATGAGTTAGTAACCACTAGTAACCAGAAATAAAATGAGTTAGTAACCACTAATAACCAGAAATAGAATGAGTTAGTAACCACTAGTAACTAGTTATAAAATGAGTTAGTAACCACTAGTAACCAGAAATAAAATGAGTTAGTAACCAGAAATAGAATGAGTTAGTAACCACTAGTAACTAGGTATAAAATGAGTTAGTAACCACTAGTAACCAGAAATAAGATGAGTTAGTAACCCCTAATAACTAAAAATAAAATGAGTTAGTAACCGCGCACCTGACCCTAAAATACAAAAAACGCGCAATCGACTTTAGCGCAATATCAGAATCCAAGTAACGTACACGGTAATCCATAAGGATAAGGATATTTATTTAGGAGAAGTATAGAAAAATCTAGAATTCAACAAGCCCTTATATAATTTATATAAAGAAATTTTCGGTCAAAGTTTAAAGAAAATGATTAAAATACTGAAACAGCATGGCGGTAAAAATAATACCTATTTACTGTAACACAATCCAACTATGAATTAAAGCGACTAGAAAAAAATGAATAACAAATTAATGAAAAAGTTAAAAAGAAAATATACAACTACACTAGCACATTTATCTACACAAAAATTTTGTACGAGTTTAAAGATTCGCTCAGTTAAAGTCAACCTATGTGAACTACTTGAAGAATCATTGCCATGTCTAGTTTCATTACTCAAGTTGGAAGAGACAAATTTGCTTCTATTCTCAAACATGAAAGTTTTCCACACACAGAATTAATATGGTCACCGAACTTTAGTTTGCTATCAATAGTGACACCCAAAAACAGAACACTGTCGAGAAATTCACTCTAGCACCCCCCAAACCTATCCCACACTCTGGATCCACATCATGGAGCCTATTAGAACAGAGAACACCGCCAGTTTTATCAGCATTTAGAGCTAATCTATTTGAAATGGACCATGAATTGATAGTTTCAATTTCAGTGTTTATGGAATTACACAGTTCCCGATAATCTGGCCCAGCTGCTGATACAGTAATATCATCTGAGAATAAAATAGTTCTCAGGTTTGGAGAGATATAGGCAAGTTCGTTTATATACAAGATAAATAAAATAGGTCCTATGACACTCCCTTGAGGAACACCAATCGAGACAGAACTGAAACCTGAATAGGAGTCACCAATCTTAACGCACTGTCTACCACCATACAGATAGCTCCTGAACCAATCCAAAGTCAGACCTCGTACACCATAGGACTCAAGTTTGGACAGCAGAATGCCATGATTGACAGTGTCAAAGGCCTTAGAGTAGTCGATAAATAGACCTATGACATGATTCCGTTCTTCCAAGTTTCTACAGATGTACTCAGAATAGTTGACAATCGCATCAATAATAGACAATCCCTTCCTAAAACCAAACTGATTAGCACATATAATGGAAAAACTATTCACGAAAGAAACCAAACGCCTAGATACACATTTCTCAATAATTTTGCTAAACAAAGGTAATATTGATATAAGTCAATAGTTTTTGACATGAGACTTGTCTCCTTTCTTATATACAGGGACTACACAAGCATCCTTGAAAACATCCGGTAAAACACCGCCTGTAGAGACTTATTGATTATTAGTGACAATGGATGATTCAAAACTGGGCGACAGAGTTTTAACATTTTCACCGATATAGTATCAAGTTTAGACTTAGCATTCTTCAATGACATAATAACTTCTGTTACTCCATTATTCGATACTGGATCATAAAACATAGAGTGAGTATTGCGTTGAATATGGGTAAGGGGGTTAGAAGAAGGCACAGGTAAAGAATCATCAAACATAGATGCGACAGAACAAAAATAATAATTAAAACAACGAGCAACATCACTAGGATTGGAAATAGCACCACCATCAATAATCACTTCATCAATACTCTGTTTCATATCAACTAACGAAACAAGTTTACGCAAATAATACCATGTTTTCTTCATATCACCCATGCAACCTTCAAATCAACTTCGGTGATAATGCACCTTCGCTCTATGAATCATTCCATTTACATAATTACGCACCCTTCTATTCTCAGCCTCAGAAATTAGCCCTAACTTACATTTCTTGAAACAAATAGATTTAAACTTAACATGTTTTAATAATCTTTTGCTATGTGCTATCTTTTGCTATGAGCTATTCCTTGTCTATGTGCTCTTCCTTGTCTATGTGCTCTTCCTTGTCTATGTGCTCTTCCTTGTCTATGTGCTCTTCCTTGTCTATGTGCTCTTCCTTGTCTATGTGCTCTTCCTTGTATATGTGCTTTTCCTTGTCTATGTGCTCTTCCTTGTCTATGTGCTCTTCCTTGTCTATGTGCTCTTCCTTGTCTATGTGCTCTTCCTTGTCTATGTGCTCTTCCTTGTCTATGTGCTCTTCCTTGTCTATGTGCTCTTCCTTGTCTATGTGCTATCCCTTAAGTCCGTCCATTTTTATAAATCTCCTTATGTTACAGAACTAAATTTAATTGGTATCGTAATTCTGAATTCAAGTCAACTTACGTAGACTAAGCCAAACTCACTGTAAGTGTAAGGTTTTTCTGATAGCAGATATCACGATATGCAATATATTATGTATACATATTGGATATTGCAATATGAATGTTATCACCATGTTAAAAATTATTTCTTGTGTCCTTCTCCAAAATACAAAATTAACAAACCCATTCTATCGACGCTGTGTTTAATCCCTAACGTACCAGGACAATTACTAAAGTTCATAGTACTGCCATAAAGAGGTCTGTAGATAGCAACGACAAAAAAATATAACAGATCTAGTGACACTTTCACCACACAGGACTCAATTGTATCATTTACAATTGAGAATTCATTCAATTTACAAAATGGGTAAGATTAATTCACAAAAACAGATACTCCGCCACCTCGTCTGCCACACCTATATGAGTGGAATGAATTATATCCCTCACCGTTCAATTAATACACATGTAAGTAATACAAAACTAAGCTCTGAAATGACACAACTATAGAAAAGCAGACAGTAATGAACAAGTATACACAAACACACAAAAACATATAAATATATTGGCCAGTGCACAACACACCTAAAATTGATACCCACACAGGTGTAAGTCACCAACAGCAAGGTGGCACACTAAGCAGGTGTAAGTCACCAACAGCAAGGTGGCACACTAAGCAGGTGTAAGTCACCAACAGCAAGGTGGCACACTAAGCAGGTGTAAGTCACCAACAGCAAGGTGGCACACTAAGCAGGTGTAAGTCACCAACAGCAAGGTGGCACACTAAGCAGGTGTAAGTCCCCAACAGCAAGGTGGCACACTAAGCAGGTGTGCAGAGAAACTTCAATGTGAAAACGCACATCATCAAAAACACACACAGAAACAGAGAGAGTCACCAAAAACAAAAACTGACTATCATGAACATTTTTGATACTAACAGCAAAAATATAAGAACACAGACACGAGAAATAATTTGCTTCTCCACACAACATGTCCAGATGAATCAAAGTGTATACCAAGGTCTCTTGTTTGTAATTGACAAACTTTAAAAGTTGGTAAAAGACAGTACTGTATATACATTTATAAACAATAAATAAGACTGCTCAAAACCATAATTAATTGAAAAGATCTTGAATGACATATGATAACAAAACCACATACAGCAAAGTAATTAACATGCATATAGTAATGCATCATTATCTCTACTAGGTAGGAGATTCAACGAATGGACAATATGACACATGGAACTTCTCGAACAATAAAACCGAAAGTATCCAGAACCTTGCCAAAATGTACACAGAACATTCACCTCAAAAAAATCAGTGACTCTCTACAAATAGATACAGCACAAGCACAATAATTACATTATGATCCACAATTTGAACAATCTTTGCTAATAACAGGTCATAAAAGAGTCAATTTGTTGAGTTATCCGATGATATGTGAAGCTCACTGTTGCAGAATTCATTCAGTTTCCGAAGATTGCTGATGAACATTTTCTGGTCACGGCCAGATTTATTTGGTGGTTTTAAATAGACAAAAATCTTGCCATCTCGTGAGCCTCATCCGGATATTTTACCAGGGTATTTCTTCTTAGCCTGTCTCAATATAAATAGTTTTGAGGATTTCATTGGAGTAAGGTCGTCGTTAGCGAATAGATCATGTGGTTTAACACCGCGACAAGATGACATTATATGGTTCTTCACATCACTGAGACTTAGTTTTAACACCCAAGCCATACATCGATATCAGATTCACTTGTGGCAGCACGCAGTTCAAGTTACGTTTGAGCATATCAACAACAGGCAGCTTGAGATCCACATTTGCTGGTAACTTGGACATTTCCTTCCCCGTGAGTATGAGGTTGTAGCGCCTACCAGATGACTCAAGAGTTTCTATGCGATCTTCCATACTGCAGATAGTACGCTTCAGTTCAGTGTCTTCACGTTCATAATGGACAAATATGTCTTCCATAACGTTCAATCTCTGAGCAATACCATCCAGTTTCTCCGCTAGAATAGATAAAGTAATTTTACCTTTCTTAGGCAGAGACAGAGAAGCACTATCCTCACCGGAAGACAGAGATCTCAACACAGCTTTTGAAGCGGAATTAGCCTGATTGATAGGTGGTGGTTCAGCCTCGACAGGAGAAGAGTTTTCTCGTACTCTTGGCGGCATGGACATGGTAGAATTTTGACAATCGTACTGAAATAACACCAGCTCACACAGAGAATCACAAATCTAAGTCACAGAGAGTATATTCATCACAAATATACACACTGATAACAATTTCTGTTGACGTTAAGCAGGAGCTACCGACACATGACAACCTCACAGTGGTGACTGGTCCATTCGCCGAAAACACATTCGCCGCATGACATTTTCGCCGAAAAATATGATTATTTCAAAAAGTAAACAAATCTATCTCATATGTCCAGATGAAATTACATATAAATGAACTTACATATATGTGTATAAATCATTTTACAATACTCTACATAATTATTTTTTAAACTTTAAGGAATTTACGTTAACTAAGTTTAACTCATATAATGTTATTGCTGCATTATTTGTGTCAGTTAATTAACTATATTTTAATCCTATTTTCTGTGTACAATTTTCAACTACAACAAAAAAATTATTTTGTGCTGGTCTCACCTTATTTTAATCTTTTATATAGGCTACATTGTAGAATCAGTCTGCTACTGTGAGTCACTATACAGGGTGACCCACAAAAAAGTTTACTCAACTTTTAATTCGTATATTTCAACCACTATTGAAGGTACAGTTAAAAACAGATCTATTTCTAGGTTTTAATAATATTCATATAACTATTCCTTTTATAAAATATTGACAATATGGATAAAAGTATTTGAGTACAAAAAGTAAGTCCAAATTTTTTTTTGTTCAACAACTCTTAAAAAATAGAAAAGTTTATATTAGAATAAATAGCTTAAATATTTATTATTTACTAAATTTATTTAGAAACTTTTATAATGAGACTAAGAACAAGCATTTATAAGGCAATAAAACCAGACAATTAATTATCATTTAATTTATAGTTAATGAAAAATGTGATCAATTTTAAATACTTATTTAACACAGGATGTTCAATAAACTTAAATTTTTTGTAGTAAACCTTAGTCTGCTAGAAAATTGTCCTATTTTCGGCGAATGTGTCGTGCAGCGAGTCTGTTTTCGGCGAATTGACTTAGAACCCTCACAGTATGAGCAGCCGATGTGATATTAACCTTAATTGATCGGAACCACAGTTCATAGAATACTATAGTTGTGACAAGCCTACGTGCATGCATAACGGTCAAAACTGTGTTGCCCGAGTGACATAGGTGCCGAGTTGCCAGGTAGCAAATTAAATCCTGAAACCCGGAAATTTTAAATCCAGAAAAAATACCCGCCTCATTTAAAACTAGAATCCTTATTTTTACTCAAGAAGAATTAATTCTGAGTATAACATGCTAATTTCTATCAAATTTTATTCACAAATATCAAACTTGTACTGGTTTAATACAAAATGTGATTTCAGTTAGCTATTAATTGAATTATATTTTAGTATTGAAATAATTCTTCTCGATAATCATATTTTAAAAACCATGATGAAATGAAATGGGGATTAAATAATTGAACAAATAATTGAGAAAATTTGTAATAATAAAAGAAAAATGTAGTTAAATAGGGTCTAGCAGTCAGCTCGTTAGTCAGAAATGAGACTTCATGAAATTATCTCACAAATGGTAAAAAGTAAAAACTATGCTACTCTGTGATATTAATATTACTCATCCACTACCTACACAGTCAGTCTGCTTACCCATGTTTTGTATATAGCAAGGGAGAAAGAAGAGTAAAAGGTTAGGGTATTTTACAGAAGAAAGGGAGACAAACTAATCAAGGACCTAAATAGTAAAATAAAGCACTAATTTAGAACAAAAAGAAAACGTACCCAGATGTAGCCCCAGGACAATAGAGAATGATGGTGTGAGGTCAGCAATAATTAATTAAAACCCTCTGTCTGATAATCAGAGCCCTTCTCTGATTATCGTGATTTAGAAGAAAAGGACTCCATGGACAAAGGCACCTACCTCCATTTATCAACAAATGGTTCAAATATGAAAAAGAGCTGACTATTGTTGACTGTTGTATTCAATGATGGAAGAGGTGATGGTAAATGAAAACTTAAAAAAAAAATTCAGACCCTGTGGTTGAAGAATCCTACTCTAAAATATAGCAATGGTGGAATAAGTTTATAAAAAGATTTAAAAAAAAATCATCATCAGCTTTTAAATATTTTAACATGAGCGGCAATATTTAAAAAAAATATATTGCAGCTGCTTTTGAGAAATCTAAAATTGAACAAATAGAAAAAATCGATTCAAAATTTTTTTGATAGATTTTATTTTTAATTTTAATAAACTTTATTAATATCTTACATTTTTTCTAACTTCCATCCTCATAAAAGCATTGTTCTCCGCAGTAATACCAGGATTAAAATAGATCACTGCATGCACAAGAAAGAGGGAATAATTGGTAAAGAAAATTAACCTAATCCCTATAAATCAAACAACCATCAAACTAATTGAAAGAGAAATATTTGCTTGAAATAATAGCTATAACTGCTTTTCTTGGTATGCCTTTATCTGGATTAGTTCAAGCCCGTACCCAGCTATCTTGATTCAATAGCGCAGAAGTTTGAATCAATGTTCATTCCTTTATAAATCATCTTCTGATTCTTCTCTCTGATATACATTTTGTCTTGAAAGCTGTTTTCTCTTGGTTCCCTCATAGTAAACAGAATAGTATAGTACCCCAGTTCCATGTATTATTCAAATTTATTCTGGGTAGGCTGTGACGTCATGTATGTAAACAAAAGGTCACGTCATAGTAAACAGAATTGCTGTGGGTCACGTGGAATAGAGAATTAAGATGGCGGCCAATGCGACCGATCTGACTAATGATCTAATTATCTTGAATAAATCGTCTTCAAGACTAAAAATTTGTTACTATTTTGGGTGTAAAAAGACCAGTAGCAATTTCTTCAACAGTCATTTTTTAATTTTCGTCCGTATGACTATAAAGATTGAATAATAGCATGCGGTAAGGTGGAATTAAAAAAAATATCACCGAAAACGTTATTTAACAAAAGTCGGGTGTGTTGCAGCCATCTTTTGTGTTTGTACTGTATGTACAAACGTACGCACCTTTGTTGACATGTGACGTCACAGCCTACCGGGACACTCCTAATATCGCCCTATAGCTTCGGGATACTATACATTCTCTGTACTGTGGTTCCCTTGTCTATTTGATGTTCAATTGTATAAGGATTTTCTGTAAGTAAATAATTTACATAATAAATACAATGTTCATCTATCAATCAAATGAAAAATTAACAAGATCTAGTCTGACCACATATTTAAATTAATAAATTTGTTTATTCACTTTAGCTTGGGAATTATATCTAACCAGCATTTAAATTAAAAGACTAAAAGTTATATCAAAATGAGACTTACAATATTTATGTTAAAATTAAATTAATTAAATAATAAATTAAAAATTTTGAACAATACAATTTTTGAATCTAAAAATAATTCAAATGAAAGAAATAAGCAAATAGAGTTTACAGTCATTGACATAAGTAATAAATTAATACTGAGCAATGAAAGTTTGATTATGACACTCCACTAGAAGTATAAACTCACATGAATTCCATAGGCAACATCACTGCCACCAGAAACTACCCAAAACAAATGTTTTGTTCTCCATGTAGTCTAAATTGCAGTTGCTGATTGTACACATCTTGATACATTTCAGACGAGTGTGTCACTTTCTGGAGGATTGAGAAAAATTAGAATTGGAATTTCTTTTTAATTAAAAATGTATGAATTCACTAAGAAGTACTATCTTAATTCTAAATTGATTATATCAGAAATCTAAACTCATTAATGCAAACTTAATTGTTCAAATCACTTGAACTGAAGTGTGAAGATTTAACCAAAAGTAATCAGAAATTAATTCAGTAAAACCAAATTAACATTGCTTTTAGCAGCATAGGAGAAAATTGGATACTTCCAACCCTCTGCCATTGAAAGAAAAAAAATCCACCAACAATTTCCAATAAGTTGGCTGATCCATCAACATTCAACATTTTTCAATTTATCCTCTGAAAATTAATCAGTAACATAGGAATTGGAATTTCCCAAATAAATAGCTAAAAATCCACTGATTTTGATAGAATATTATTTTCAAAATACAAATTTAATATCATACCTAGAGCTACTTCTTTTATTAATTAACTGATTCTGATAATCGCCAGTCATAATGAGGCATACTCTGAAATATGGATAGACTGCGTCACTGACACTGCAGGATCAGTCTGCTGCCTGAACAGCCAAAACAGGCAAGGTCACTAAGCTTTTCCCACTGTTCTTAGCAGAAAATGTTATTAATATTTTGCGTCATTTTTTGCCATTTGTTCTCAGCAAGATAAGAGGAAATATAAGAGTAAACTAATTATGGCTGTAATTATACAGACTGGAAGTCTGGAAATATCAAATATGGTAGATGGTATTTGGTAGCTGCCAGCCTACCATATAGCTAAGTACCACTGTTACTGTAAGTATCAGCTATCTTATAATATGGCTAGGTATTAGCTATATAATATTATATATAGCTAGCCTAAGAGGCTAAGCCCAATCTGCAAACCATATACAACCAATCTCCATAACTTTTTGGGGCAATTGGTCTCCAAAGATTTTCAAATTTCTCGTCTAAATGGCCGAACATCTCAAAATACTCTCTAATAATTACATGTAATAGATGTAAACATACGAATTAATTGGAAAATTGTCGCCAAATTATTCAGGAGACTAATTTCAGGGCCTCAACAGTAGCCGGATTAACTTCACAACTTCATAGCTCATTCATCTTTTATAGACTGCCGACTGGGTCAGGACGTCTGGGCCTAAGGCCTAAGCTAGGTAGGTATTAGCTATATTATATAGCTAATAGATATCATAGAGAACTAAATTTACTGAATCACCATTCATTTATAATTTTAGCACCTATCTTTGACAAATGAGAGAACTTCTGTGCAAATTCTTTACCAGATTCTGCAGTCTGGCAATGACTGACATGATGGTCTATAGTGACTATTGGCTATTGCTAGGGAGTTATTTCTAGTTACCCAAGTACATTGATAGATTGACTTCACTTTACAGGAGAAGACCTTTCTTTACTTTAGATCTTTAAGGTGAGAGATAGCTGTAGTAACTCATAAAATTAAACTAATGAAAATAAATTTTACATACCTACCTCGACCTGTGAAGTGTGATACAATGTGACTTTACTTCAATTCAGCCCACTCATTAAAATGTTGAAGATTTTCACAGCAATGTGTTGTCGTTTTGATTTAATTTTACTATAAGTAATTGAACATCTCTTATATTTTATACGTAAATGCATTATAAAGAAGTAATAGATAGGCAACGCTACTCATTCGATCTAAATCTGTTATAAATAAACACTTGGCGTGATTTGCCGCTAAAATTTTGAGATTCTGTCGTCTGCTAACAACAACAAACCCCCATATGACCCCGTCTCTTTGCATATGTCATTGAGACAACATGGGGGTAATATAAAACATGGATAGTCACAACTATAGTATTCTATAAACTGTGGTCGGAACTTACATACAAATATACTTATACCTACGTGATCTACAAGATGAATTGCATTTCTTGTCGAAAGATTGTTAATATTCATTTGTCAAGCTGTTGTAGTTAGTTAATACTAACCAATAGTTGGTTTGTAACCGCAAAATCGAAAAGATATACGAGATCTAACATGCCTTAGTACCAACTATGGAGCTAATTGCAATCATCTGAAACTAGAATAGAATAAGAATACTGTAACACACTAAGAATACTATAACACACTAAGAATACTGTAACACACTGAAAATACTATAACACACTAAGAATACTATAACACACTAAGAATACTATAACACACTAAGAATACTATAACACACCTAGCTAACCTACACAAGTAGCTGATATAACCTTGTTCTGTAGTTGTTTTAACCATTACACTTAATTTGTTCCTATCTAGCTGTATGGTGAGTGGTGAGCTGTATGGTGAGTGGTGAGCTGTATGGTGAGTGGTGAGCTGTATGGTGAGTGGTGAGCTGTATGGTGAGTGGTGAGCTGTATGGTGAGTGGTGAGCTGTATGGTGAGTGGTGAGCTGTATGGTGAGTGGTGAGCTGTATGGTGAGTGGTGAGCTGTATGGTAAGTGGTGAGCTGTATGGTGAGTGGTGAGCTGTATGGTGAGTGGTGAGCTGTATGGTGAGTGGTGAGCTGTATGGTGAGTGGTGAGCTGTATGGTGAGTGGTGAGCTGTATGGTGAGTGGTGAGCTGTATGGTGAGTGGTGAGCTGTATGGTGAGTGGTGAGCTGTATGGTGAGTGGTGAGCTGTATGGTGAGTGGTGAGCTGTATGGTGAGTGGTGAGCTGTATGGTGAGTGGTGAGCTGTATGCACTAGCATCCTGCCACTAGCTATAGCACTAAATCTAAATATTTAGGTAGTTACAAAGAGAAAGTTAGCTTACTAAGGTTTCTTACCTTAGTAGTTATCTACCTAACTAGTAACCTACCTAACTAGTAACCTACCTAACTAGTAACCTACCTAACTAGTAACCTACCTAACTAGTAACCTACCTAACTAGTAACCTACCTAACTAGTAACCTACCTAACTAGTAACCTACCTAACTAGTAACCTACCTAACTAGTAACCTACCTAACTAGTAACCTACCTAACTAGTAACCTACCTAACTAGTAACCTACCTAACTAGTAACCTACCTAACTAGTAACCTACCTAACTAGTAACCTACCTAACTAGTAACCTACCTGACTAGTAACCTACCTGACTAGTAACCTACCTGACTAGTAACCTACCTAACTAGTAACCTACCTAACTAGTAACCTACCTAACTAGTAACCTACCTAACTAGTAACCTACCTAACTAGTAACCTACCTAACTAGTAACCTACCTAACTAGTAACCTACCTAACTAGTAACCTACCTAACTAGTAACCTACCTAACTAGTAACCTACCTAACTAGTAACCTACCAAACTAGTAACCTACCTAACTAGTAACCTACCAAACTAGTAACCTACCAAACTAGTAACCTACCTAACTAGTAACCTACCTAACTAGTAACCACCTAACTAGTAACCTACCTAACTAGTAACCTACCTAACTAGTAACCTACCTAACTAGTAACCTACCTAACTAGTAACCTACCTAACTAGTAACCTACCTAACTAGTAACCTACCTAACTAGTAACCTACCTAACTAGTAACCTACCTAACTAGTAACCTACCTAACTAGTAACCTACCTAACTAGTAACCTACCTAACTAGTAACCTACCTAACTAGTAACCTACCTAACTAGTAACCTACCTAACTAGTAACCTACCTAACTAGTAACCTACCTAACTAGTAACCTACCTAACTAGTAACCTACCTAACTAGTAACCTACCTAACTAGTAACCTACCTAACTAGTAACCTACCTAACTAGTAACCTACCTAACTAGTAACCTACCTAACTAGTAACCTACCTAACTAGTAACCTACCTAACTAGTAACCTACCTAACTAGTAACCTACCTAACTAGTAACCTACCTAACTAGTAACCTACCTAACTAGTAACCTACCTAACTAGTAACCTACCTAACTAGTAACCTACCTAACTAGTAACCTACCTAACTAGTAACCTACCTAACTAGTAACCTACCTAACTAGTAACCTACCTAACTAGTAACCTACCTAACTAGTAACCTACCTAACTAGTAACCTACCTAACTAGTAACCTACCTAACTAGTAACCTACCTAACTAGTAACCTACCTAACTAGTAACCTACCTAACTAGTAACCTACCTAACTAGTAACCTACCTAACTAGTAACCTACCTAACTAGTAACCTACCTAACTAGTAACCTACCTAACTAGTAACCTACCTAACTAGTAACCTACCTAACTAGTAACCTACCTAACTAGTAACCTACCTAACTAGTAACCTACCTAACGAGTAACCTACCTAACTAGTAACCTACCTAACTAGTAACCTACCTAACTAGTTATCTACCTAACTAGTTATCTACCTAACTAGTTACTTAATTTATTGTAATTGTCTAACCTCTGACTGGTGAAACTATTACACATTTTGAAATCAATGAAATCAATTAATTAATAAATTAGTTATGTTCACTCATACAATTTGACATTCATTGTTTGTATTTGTTTGTATTTGTTTGAATTTGTTTGAATTTGTTTGTATTTGTTTGAATTTGTTTGTATTTGTTTGAATTTGTTTGAATTTGTTTGAATTTGTTTGTATTTGTTTGAATTTGTTTGTATTTGTTTGAATTTGTTTGAATTTGTTTGTATTTGTTTGAATTTGTTTGAATTTGTTTGTATTTGTTTGTATTTGTTTGAATTTGTTTGTATTTGTTTGAATTTGTTTGTATTTGTTTGTATTTGTTTGAATTTGTTTGAATTTGTTTGTATTTGTTTGAATTTGTTTGAATTTGTTCGTATTTGTTTGTATTTGTTTGAATTTGTTTGAATTTGTTTGTATTTGTTTGAATTTGTTTGACTTTGTTTGTATTTGTTTGTATTTGTTTGAATTTGTTTGAATTTGTTTGTATTTGTTTGAATTTGTTTGAATTTGTTTGAATTTGTTTGACTTTGTTTGTATTTGTTTGTATTTGTTTGAATTTGTTTGAATTTGTTTGTATTTGTTTGAATTTGTTTGAATTTGTTTGGATTTGTTTGTATTTGTTTGAATTTGTTTGTATTTGTTTGAATTTGTTTGTATTTGTTTGAATTTGTTTGAATTTGTTTGAATTTGTTTGAATTTGTTTGAATTTGTTTGAATTTGTTTGTATTTGTTTGTATATGTTTGAATTTGTTTGTATTTGTTTGAATTTGTTTGAATTTGTTTGTATTTGTTTGAATTTGTTTGAATTTGTTCGTATTTGTTTGTATTTGTTTGAATTTGTTTGAATTTGTTTGGATTTGTTTGTATTTGTTTGAATTTGTTTGTATTTGTTTGAATTTGTTTGTATTTGTTTGAATTTGTTTGAATTTGTTTGAATTTGTTTGAATTTGTTTGAATTTGTTTGTATTTGTTTGTATATGTTTGAATTTGTTTGTATTTGTTTGAATTTGTTTGAATTTGTTTGAATTTGTTTGAATTTGTTCGAATTTGTTTGAATTTGTTTGTATTTGTTTGAATTTGTTTGAATTTGTTTGAATTTATTTGAATTTGTTTGAATTTGTTTGAATTTGTTTGAATTTGTTTGTATTTGTTTGAATTTGTTTGACTTTGTTTGTATTTGTTTGTATTTGTTTGAATTTGTTTGAATTTGTTTGTATTTGTTTGAATTTGTTTGAATTTGTTTGTATTTGTTTGTATTTGTTTGTATTTGTTTGAATTTGTTTGAATTTGTTTGAATTTGTTTGAATTTGTTTGAATTTGTTTGTATTTGTTTGTATTTGTTTGAATTTGTTTGTATTTGTTTGTATTTGTTTGTATTTGTTTGTATTTGTTTGTATTTGTTTGAATTTGTTTGTATTTGTTTGAATTTGTTTGAATTTGTTTGAATTTGTTTGTATTTGTTTGAATTTGTTTGAATTTGTTTGAATTTGTTTGAATTTGTTTGAATTTGTTTGAATTTGTTTGTATTTGTTTGAATTTGTTTGAATTTGTTTGAATTTATTTGAATTTGTTTGAATTTGTTTGAATTTGTTTGAATTTGTTTGTATTTGTTTGAATTTGTTTGTATTTGTTTTTATTTGTTTGTATTTGTTTGTATTTGTTTGTATTTGTTTGTATTTGTTTGAATTTGTTTGTATTTGTTTGAATTTGTTTGTATTTGTTTGAATTTGTTTTTATTTGTTTGAATTTGTTTGAATTTGTTTGAATTTGTTTGTATTTGTTTGAATTTGTTTGAATTTGTTTGTATTTGTTTGAATTTGTTTGTATTTGTTTGAATTTGTTTGAATTTGTTTGTATTTGTTTGTATTTGTTTGTATTTGTTTGAATTTGTTTAAATTTATTTGAATTTGTTTGAATTTGTTTGAATTTGTTTGAATTTGTTTGTATTTGTTTGAATTTGTTTGTATTTGTTTTTATTTGTTTGAATTTGTTTGTATTTGTTTGAATTTGTTTGTATTTGTTTGAATTTGTTTGAATTTGTTTGTATTTGTTAACATTTAAATTTCTATTTATTACAACTAACAGTTATATTTTTCTATTCCATTTACGGTCTAATTTTATTTCTGTCTTTTTCTTCAAAGTTCTTTGTATTTGGAAGTCATAAATTTATTCTGACTTTGTTTATAAAACTCATATTGTGTTTTATGTAATTCTGAAACTATTTTCCTTCTTTGTTTCAGAATTACGAGTTGTTTGGAATGAAGAAAAACACAAGACGCGACGTTTTTCCTTCCTCGGTATTTTCTCTGACAAAATCTATAATCTCGGTACAAAAATTATATAAAAACTTGCTATCCACAATACGAGTAATTTATACGAACCTTAAAACCTCAGATCAAACCAACTCAAAAGTCTACGGCTATCATACGATGAATTTAACAAAATGGTAAAAATATTAATTGTGTTTAAAAAGATATACATAAAATGTAAGCGACGAATTGTCTGAATACGAGTCTGGTCGTAGTAGAGAGATAGTCTGGTCGTAGTAGAGAGATAGTCTGGTCGTAGTGGAGAGATAGTCTGGTCGTAGTAGGGAGATAGTCTGGTCGTAGTAGAGAAATAGTCTGGTCGTAGTAGAGAGATAGTCTGGTCGTAGTAGAGAGATAGTCTGGTCGTAGTAGAGAGATAGTCTGGTCGTGGTAGAGAGATAGTCTGGTCGTAGTAGAGAGATAGTCTGGTCGTAGTAGAGAGATAGTCTGGTCGTAGTAGAGAGATAGTCTGGTCATAGTAGAGAGATAGTCTGGTCGTAGTAGAGAGATAGTCTGGTCGTAGTAGAGAGATAGTCTGGTCGTAGTAGAGAGATAGTCTGGTCGTAGTAGAGAGATAGTCTGGTCATAGTAGAGAGATAGTCTGGTCGTAGTAGAGAGATAGTCTGGTCGTAGTAGAGAGATAGTCTGGTCGTAGTAGAGAGATAGTCTGGTCGTAGTAGAGAGATAGTCTGGTCATAGTAGAGAGATAGTCTGGTCGTAGTAGAGAGATAGTCTGGTCGTAGTAGAGAGATAGTCTGGTCGTAGTAGAGAGATAGTCTGGTCGTAGTAGAGAGATGGTCTGGTCGTAGTAGAGAGATGGTCTGGTCGTAGTAGAGAGATAGTCTGGTCGTAGTAGAGAGATAGTCTGGCCATAGTAGAGAGATAGTCTGATCGTAGTAGAGAGATAGTCTGGTCGTAGTAGAGAGATAGTCTGGTCGTAGTAGAGAGATAGTCTGGTCGTAGCAGAGAGATAGTCTGGTCGTAGTAGAGAGATAGTCTGGTCGTAGTAGAGAGATAGTCTGGTCGTAGTAGAGAGATAGTCTGGTCATAGTAGAGAGATAGTCTGGTCGTAGTAGAGAGATAGTCTGGTCGTAGTAGAGAGATAGTCTGGTCGTAGTAGAGAGATAGTCTGGTCGTAGTAGAGAGATGGTCTGGTCGTAGTAGAGAGATGGTCTGGTCGTAGTAGAGAGATAGTCTGGTCGTAGTAGAGAGATAGTCTGGTCATAGTAGAGAGATAGTCTGATCGTAGTAGAGAGATAGTGTGGTCGTAGTAGAGAGATAGTCTGGTCGTAGTATAGAGATAGTCTTGTCGTTGTAGAGAGATAGTCTGGTCGTAGTAGAGAGATAGTCTGGTCGTAGTAGAGAGATAGTCTAGTCGTAGTAGAGAGATAGTCTGGTCGTAGTAGAAAGATAGTCTGGTCGTAGTAGAGAGATAGTCTGGCCGTAGTAGAGATAGTCTGGTCGTAGTAGAGAGATAGTCTGGTCGTAGTAGAGAGATAGTCTGGTCATAGTAGAGAGATAGTCTGGTCGTAGTAGTGAGATAGTCTGGTCGTAGTAGTGAGATAGTCTGGTCGTAGAAGAGAGATAGTCTGGTCGTAGTAAATGTTATCTCAGAATATCATATGTTTGTAGTTCTTCACATTTATTTAATTAACTACAGGTTAATTCACTCACCTATCCATCCTCTGACTCCCTCTAAGGTGGCAAAAGTGACGTCACAGGCAGACACAGTGCTTATTATCAGTACATCATAACTTCTACCTCCCCAAACTCTCACCACACTTGCGAGGTGCTCTGACGTCATCACACAAGCCATGAAGCGAGTTACCTTACACCTGTAATTAGCAAAAGAAATTAATATAATAATAAATAACAAGAAAATAGATAAGTGATTCAACATTGAAAGTCAATATACATTTTGTGTATTTGACTTTTAATTTATTAATAGCATATAATTTATTAAGATTTTAATATGTTTATTATTAATGTTAGTAATTAATTTAATGATAATTGCTGCAGTCGTTAGAGCGTAAATAAACACACAAATAAAACTTAAATAATTAATAAATAGTGAGAAATGAATTATAAATGTGAAAAAATATAAATTAAATTAAATAGATTTTGTTAATTTTATTTAAAATTATTTTATTTTTAATTTAAATTAATTTATTTGCAATTAAAAGTCATTAATTTTCAATTAAAAGTCATTAATTTTCGATTAAAAGTCATTAATTTTCAATTAAAAGTCATTAATTTTCGATTAAAAGTCATTAATTTTCAATTAAAAGTAATTAATTTTCAATTAAAAGTAATTAATTTTCAGTTAAAAGTAATTAATTTTCAATTAAAAGTAATTAAATTTCAATTGAAAGTAATTAATTTTCAATTAAAAGTAATTAATTTTCAATTAAAAGTAATTAATTTTCAATTAAAAGTAATTAATTTTCAATTAAAAGTAATTAATTTTCAATTAAAAGTAATTAATTTTCAATTAAAAGTAATTAATTTTCAACTAAAAGTAATTAATTTTCCATTAAAAGTAATTAATTTTCAATTAAAAGTAATTAATTTTAAATTAAAAGTCATTAATTTTAAATTAAAAGTCATTAATTTTCAATTAAAAGTCATTAATTTTCAATTAAAAGTAATTAATTTTCAATTAAAAGTAATTAATTTTCAATTAAAAGTAATTAATTTTAAATTAAAAGTAATTAATTTTAAATTAAAAGTAATTAATTTTCGATTAAAAGTAATTAATTTCAATTAAAAGTAATTATTTTTCAATTGAAAGTAATTAATTTTCAATTAAAAGTTATTAATTTTCAATTATAAGTTATTAATTTTCAATTAAGTCATTAATTTTCAATTAAAAGTCATTAATTTTCAATTAAAAGTCATTAATTTTCAATTAAAAGTCATTAATTTTCAATTGAAAGTTATTAATTTTCAATTAAAAGTCATTAATTTTCAATTAAAAGTCATTAATTTTCAATTAAAAGTCATTAATTTTCAATTAAAAGTAATTAATTTTCAATTAAAAGTAATTAATTTTCAATTAAAAGTAATTAATTTTCAATTAAAAGTAATTAATTTTCAATTAAAAGTAATTAATTTTCAATTAAAAGTAATTAATTTTCAATTAAAAGTAATTAATTTTCAATTAAAAGTAATTAATTTTCAATTAAAAGTCATTTATTTTCAATTAAAAGTAATTAATTTTCAATTAAAAGTCATTAATTTTCAATTAAAAGTCATTAATTAATAATTAAAAATAATAAATTCTCCTAATTCTTTTTCAATTTATTTCCTCACTTGCTGTTGCTGAGCTGTGTGTAAAATTCTCCTTTCAGTGGTTGGTAATTGTCGTAACTATGGTGGAAACGAAGCCTAATGTCACTGCCATCTTTGAGAACTGACAATAACTGACCAAGATTGTCACAGTCGGTGTCTGTTAGAGACTCAG
Organism: Caprella mutica; assembly: GCA_947561585.1. Classification (NCBI taxonomy): domain Eukaryota; kingdom Metazoa; phylum Arthropoda; class Malacostraca; order Amphipoda; family Caprellidae; genus Caprella; species Caprella mutica. The sequence goes on from CANNZV010000735.1 coordinate 154,523, forward strand.
AACAAGCGAAGGTAAAGAGAGTGCTTGTTTGTCTCTTCTTCATTAGTTCAGTGAAGGGTCTGATGTGACGAGTGTAATATAACTCATAGATACTCTTGTAACTCAGGACATTAGAGACAATTGAGACGATGACGTCACAGTTTGTATATGGAATAGTTTCAATGAGTAATCCTTCATCTCCTCCAAAGTATTCCCCCAGCACTGCAGTGAATGTCTTGACGTTCTTCTCCATCTCTCCTTTTTCCAACGTCTCCAACATCAGAAGTTTGATGATATTACGATATCTGTTGAGAATAAAATGAACACATTATTCTAAAGCCTATTGTCACACTCACATCCAAATGATAATATTAACAATATTTACATCACTTTATTTGCCTTATAAATCAATTGATGTTTATTTGTTGTATTTATTTAAATACAATAAACTTCAGAACTTTTATGCGCATTTAAACTATTTAGTAGAAATAATTAAATGAATAAAATAAAGAAAATAACAACATTAATTACTATGATTTAAAATGTGAGAATTTTTACAGTTTAAAATAATTTCTTATCCGCTAATCTTTTTGGCGTAAAATCTAAAAACTTTAAAAATTAACTAAAGAAAAGCGCTAAAATTATTTAATTTATAAATTAGAAAATAAAATAATGTTCATTAATAAAAGTATTGATAACTTTCGATTAGAAGGACCGCCCACCCATACACCATAGCCCCGCCCACTTCTAACTCTTAGCTCCGCCCACCACTCGCTCTGATCCAATCAGAATTGAGATTTTTTTCACTGTACATTATTTGGGGGGGGGGGGGGGGGGCTTGAAATTTAGGGGGATATTTATTATGATTTGATATTAAATTATAATAAATTAAATGAGTAAATTAAAATAAATTAAATGAGTAAATTATAATAAATTAAATGAGTAAATTTTAATAAATTAAATGAGTAAATTATAATAAATTAAATGAGTAAATTATAATAAATTAAATGAGTAAATAGAAATAAATTAAATGAGTAAATTATAATAAATTAAATGAGAGAAATATATGTAATTAAATAATTAAATTAAAGGATAATAATTAATTATCATTTAGTTTAATTATTAGTTAAATTATTTAAATCAATTATTTAATTAATATTAAATAATTAAATGAGTAAATTGTAATAATGATTATTTGTTTGTTTTTTATTTCAGCTTACAAAATATATGCAAATTAACCTACAAAAACACAATTCAAATATAAAATACAAATTAGATGGTTGCAGCGAAATTAAAACTTGTGAAACATACAATTAAAAATCTATAAACACTAAAAAACTAATAACTATATTTACTAAAACAATATTAATTGAAAAGTTTCTTAAATTTAAAATCTGACATTCAACGTTCTAGTGTTATGGTAGGTAGATCCTTTACTCTATTTGTTCTAGTGTTATGGTAGGTAGATCCTTTACTCTATTTGTTCTAGTGTTATGGTAGGTAGATCCTTTACTCTATTTGTTCTAGTGTTATGGTAGGTAGATCCTTTACTCTATTTGTTCTAGTGTTATGGTAGGTAGATCCTTTACTCTATTTGTTCTAGTGTTATGGTAGGTAGATCCTTTACTCTATTTGTTCTAGTGTTATGGTAGGTAGATCCTTTACTCTATTTGTTCTGGTGTTATGGTAGGTAGATCCTTTACTCTATTTGTTCTAGTGTTATGGTAGGTAGATCCTTTACTCTATTTGTTCTAGTGTTATGGTAGGTAGATCCTTTACTCTATTTGTTCTAGTGTTATGGTAGGTAGATCCTTTACTCTATTTGTTCTAGTGTTATGGTAGGTAGATCCTTTACTCTATTTGTTCTAGTGTTATGGTAGGTAGATCCTTTACTCTATTTGTTCTAGTGTTATTGTAGGTAGATCCTTTACTCTATTTGTTCTAGTGTTATGGTAGGTAGATCCTTTACTCTATTTGTTCTAGTGTTATGGTAGGTAGATCCTTTACTCTATTTGTTCTAGTGTTATGGTAGGTAGATCCTTTACTCTATTTGTTCTAGTGTTATGGTAGGTAGATCCTTTACTCTATTTGTTCTGGTGTTATGGTAGGTAGATCCTTTACTCTATTTGTTCTAGTGTTATGGTAGGTAGATCCTTTACTCTATTTGTTCTAATGTTGTGGTAGGTAGATCCTTCACTCTATTTGTTCTAGTGTTATGGTAGGTAGATCCTTTACTCTATTTGTTCTAATGTTGTGGTAGGTAGATCCCTTACTCTATTTGTTCTAGTGTTATGGTAGGTAGATCCTTTACTCTATTTGTTCTAGTGTTATGGTAGGTAGATCCTTTACTCTATTTGTTCTAGTGTTATGGTAGGTAGATCCTTTACTCTATTTGTTCTAGTGTTATGGTAGTTAGATCCTTTACTCTATTTGTTCTAGTGTTATGGTAGGTAGATCCTTTACTCTATTTGTTCTAGTGTTATGGTAGGTAGATCCTTCACTCTATTTGTTCTAGTGTTATGGTAGGTAGATCCTTTACTCCATTTGTTCTAGTGTTATGGTAGGTAGATCCTTTACTCTATTTGTTCTAGTGTTATGGTAGGTAGATCCTTTACTCTATTTGTTCTAGTGTTATGGTAGGTAGATCCTTTACTCTATTTGTTCTAGTGTTATGGTAGGTAGATCCTTTACTCTATTTGTTCTAGTGTTATGGTAGGTAGATCCTTTACTCTATTTGTTCTAGTGTTATGGTAGGTAGATCCTTTACTCTATTTGTTCTAGTGTTATGGTAGGTAGATCCTTTACTCTATTTGTTCTAGTGTTATGGTAGGTAGATCCTTTACTCTATTTGTTCTTGTGTTATGGTAGGTAGATCCTTTACTCTATTTGTTCTAGTGTTATGGTAGGTAGATTCTTTACTCTATTTGTTCTAGTGTTATGGTAGGTAGATCCTTTACTCTATTTGTTCTAATGTTGTGGTAGGTAGATCCTTTACTCTATTTGTTCTAGTGTTATGGTAGGTAGATCCTTTACTCTATTTGTTCTAATGTTGTGGTAGGTAGATCCCTTACTTTATTTGTTCTAGTGTTATGGTAGGTAGATCCTTTACTCTATTTGTTCTAGTGTTATGGTAGGTAGATCCTTTACTCTATTTGTTCTAGTGTTATGGTAGGTAGATCCTTCACTCTATTTTTTCTAGTGTTATGGTAGGTAGATCCTTTACTCCATTTGTTCTAGTGTTATGGTAGGTAGATCCTTTACTCTATTTGTTCTAGTGTTATGGTAGGTAGATCCTTTACTCTATTTGTTCTAGTGTTATGGTAGGTAGATCCTTTACTCTATTTGTTCTAGTGTTATGGTAGGTAGATCCTTTACTCTATTTGTTCTAGTGTTATGGTAGGTAGATCCTTTACTCTATTTGTTCTAGTGTTATGGTAGGTAGATCCTTTACTCTATTTGTTCTAGTGTTATGGTAGGTAGATCCTTTACTCTATTTGTTCTAGTGTTATGGTAGGTAGATCCTTTACTCTATTTGTTCTTGTGTTATGGTAGGTAGATCCTTTACTCTATTTGTTCTAGTGTTATGGTAGGTAGATTCTTTACTCTATTTGTTCTAGTGTTATGGTAGGTAGATCCTTTACTCTATTTGTTCTAATGTTGTGGTAGGTAGATCCTTTACTCTATTTGTTCTAGTGTTATGGTAGGTAGATCCTTTACTCTATTTGTTCTAATGTTGTGGTAGGTAGATCCCTTACTTTATTTGTTCTAGTGTTATGGTAGGTAGATCCTTTACTCTATTTGTTCTAGTGTTATGGTAGGTAGATCCTTTACTCTATTTGTTCTAGTGTTATGGTAGGTAGATCCTTTACTCTATTTTTTCTAGTGTTATGGTAGTTAGATCCTTTACTCTATTTGTTCTAGTGTTATGGTAGGTAGATCCTTTACTCTATTTGTTCTAGTGTTATGGTAGTTAGATTCTTTACTCTATTTGTTCTAGTGTTATGGTAGGTAGATCCTTTACTCTATTTGTTCTAGTGTTATGGTAGGTAGATCCTTCACTCTATTTGTTCTAGTGTTATGGTAGGTAGATCCTTTACTCTATTTGTTCTAGTGTTATGGTAGGTAGATCCTTTACTCTATTTGTTCTAGTGTTATGGTAGGTAGATCCTTTACTCTATTTGTTCTAGTGTTATGGTAGGTAGATCCTTTACTCTATTTGTTCTAGTGTTATGGTAGGTAGATCCTTTACTCTATTTGTTCTAGTGTTATGGTAGGTAGATCCTTTACTCTATTTGTTCTAGTGTTATGGTAGGTAGATCCTTTACTCTATTTGTTCTTGTGTTATGGTAGGTAGATCCTTTACTCTATTTGTTCTAGTGTTATGGTAGGTAGATCCTTTACTCTATTTGTTCTAGTGTTATGGTAGGTAGATCCTTTACTCTATTTGTTCTAATGTTGTGGTAGGTAGATCCTTTACTCTATTTGTTCTAGTGTTATGGTAGGTAGATCCTTTACTCTATTTGTTCTAATGTTGTGGTAGGTAGATCCCTTACTTTATTTGTTCTAGTGTTATGGTAGGTAGATCCTTTACTCTATTTGTTCTAGTGTTATGGTAGGTAGATCCTTTACTCTATTTTTTCTAGTGTTATGGTAGTTAGATCCTTTACTCTATTTTTTCTAGTGTTATGGTAGTTAGATCCTTTACTCTATTTGTTCTAGTGTTATGGTAGGTAGATCCTTTACTCTATTTGTTCTAGTGTTATGGTAGTTAGATTCTTTACTCTATTTGTTCTAGTGTTATGGTAGGTAGATCCTTTACTCTATTTGTTCTAGTGTTATGGGAGGTAGATCCTTCACTCTATTTGTTCTAGTGTTATGGTAGGTAGATCCTTTACTCTATTTGTTCTAGTGTTATGGTAGGTAGATCCTTTACTCTATTTGTTCTAGTGTTATGGTAGGTAGATCCTTTACTCTATTTGTTCTAGTGTTATGGTAGGTAGATCCTTTACTCTATTTGTTCTAGTGTTATGGTAGGTATCCCATCACTATTTATAATAATAATTTGAGAGTTGCTGACTATATGTTTGAGTCTCTCCTAAAATACTTCAATAGTTTTCTATGAGGCAAATATTTTCTTATCCTCATTTTACCCCAGACTGATGTATTTACGGGGAAAAGTTCAAATCGCTACCTCGTTGCAAGAGTGTCATAACTCCAAATTTAGCAAAGTGGAGTTATATTGCCCTCAAGAATGCCCAATTAATTCTGCATCTTTTGGTAGTATAGTCGTAACTCTAAGTGAATTATTGGCCACAAGAGGTCGCTGGAACGATTTTTGGTACAAATCAAAATCTTAATCACATGTGTGGTAATACAGTCGTAATCAGTATTACATTGACAGTTGGTGAGGTAGCATCTTGTGAATTTTGTGCAGTAGTGTTGTAAATAGGTTTTACGACTCTTTTACAGCCAAAGTGAGAGCATGCAAGTGTTGTTCTAATTATTGTTACGACTTTCTTGCAGAAAAACATGAATAATATTAATAAGGTTCTGCTTTGTTAAATCAATTTGCGACCTTTTTGTTCAAAAATGTTAATGGAAAGGTGTGTGGTGAATCGAATTGTGACTTTCTTCAACAAAAAATGAATTAAAAAAATTGTTGTATTATGAATTGCGTCTGTATTACTACAAAACTTTTGATGTTTTATTTGTTAAAGTTATGTAATAAGCTTAGTTACAACAGTCTTGCAGAATACAGTAGTAATACCATCGGAATTTACCTTGTTGTAACGTAACTTACGTCAGTTTATCTACAAAACTTTACTGTCTTTCTCAATTACAACATTGCTTTCAGAGTTTATTCTTACCTAATATGATATTTTTAGCTATAGTTCATAATGTCTCGTGGAAAAAAAATAGTGCTATTGGCATTGGAGAATATGAAACAGCCTACGGAGAAAACCACATTCGTGTCAGGTCAGTAAAAAATTGAAAAGTTGCTCCTAGAATTGATCATTTTCTACAGGTAGCTAATACAGAAATGCGTTAGGGAGTAACTGTGTTATTTTTCGAATATTATCTGTTTGAGGCAAAAATATTCAATACTTAAAATTTACATAGTAGAACTAAAACATTTAGGAAATAGCTAATTTAATTTCGAATATCAAACATGCTACCTAGCTTATTTTTTTATATACATCTTGTTTTCTACAGAAACCAATGAAGAGACAGATGAACATTTATCAAATTCTGATTTATCTTCAGTCACACGTAACGATGGCGAAAGTGAGATGGCTCAAACAGGTAAAACCTTAGGTGAGTAATTTCAATTAGAAATAACTGCTTAGGTAGTTTTCAAATTTTATTAGCTCAAGTTTGTTTTAATCACGTTATTTGAATCACATTGTTAGCAATGATGAAACAAATAGTAGACAAAATATTTTATTGTAAATCATATTTTAACGCTACAATCGAGCATTGTAGCGGAAACAGTATTTTTTTCTATAGAGGGACATGTTAGTGGAAGTCTTACTAAATAATATATAGACTTTGTGTCTGCATCTCTCGTCCCTTACAGTGAGTAACTACTCTCTAAAATTATTGTCGTAAATCATTTTCAGAACGTTCGCATTCAACAGGATCATCTTCCAGTAGTTCATCTTCTAGTAGTTCATCTTCCAGTAGTTCGTCTTCCAGTAGTTCATCAAGTGATTCATCCGACGAAGAAAAAGAAAACAGAGATCACAGCGTCTGTAGTGATGATTCGTGCAAGGATAAGGACTATGTCCCAGATCGTAATGCTGAAGGGGACATTAGTGACGAGGAGCAATCGGATGGTGAACCTAATCATTTGAGATGGATTTTTGAAGGATTAAGTGAAGATGTGCGACCAAATGGATTACAAAACAATAACGAAGAAATTGGGACAAATGATGTAGAAATCACTACTACCGGAGAGTTTGATAGCCCCAAAAAGACGAAGAAAAGAAAACTGAAGCCGGCTGAGTGGAAAAGGAATGTGAATAAAAAACGAAGAAATATGGGACTTTCTTATGAAACATGTGGCATTAATAAAAAACAGAGAGAGGCCCGGAAAATAAAACCTGCATGCAAAGAAACTTGCAGGATGAAGTGTACAGAGAAAATTTCTCATGACCAAAGAGCTCATATTTTTGAATCATACTGGAGCTTAGGGAATGTTGATCTTCAGAGACAATTCCTCATTAAATGTATGAATGAGATCAAGCCAACCTACAGATATATAAGGGAAGACAGAAAGCGTGGACCTAGAGGAAATAACATTTCTTATTCCTTTCCAGTTGATGATGCTTTAACAAGAGTCTGCAAAACTTTTTTCCTTAATACTCTAGACATAAATGATAGGGTTACCAGAACAGCGATGGTAAAGCAGGGCAAATTAGCAAAGATAATGTTAGAAGGAGATAGAAGGGGAAAACATGGAAATCAACCTACAATCGATCCTCTTATTAAAGAAGGAGTTAGAACTCACATAGACTCCATTCCTAGAATCGAAAGCCACTACACAAGAGCTAGAATTGCTAGGACATACATTTGTGGATCTCGAAGCCTGGCAGACATTCATAGGGATTATATCCAGGAATGTGAAGAAAAGAATAAACCCTATGCGAATTATACCATGTTCCACAATATTTTTGTTAGTGATTTCAACATTTCTTTTTTTACACCAAAGAAAGACCAATGTGACGAGTGTGTGATGTTCAAAAATTCAGAGTGAGAAGCCAAAGATAAATTGAAAGAAAAGTATGACATGCATCAAACAGAAAAGCAGCTTTCAAGGATAGAAAAAAATCGAGATAAGGCTGAAGGAGACGCTATTGTAGCTGTTTACGATCTTCAAGCAGTTATGCAACTACCACAAGGAGACGTATCTACGTTGTATTACAAATCGAAGTTGAATGTCCTAAATTTCACTATTTATGATATCAAGAAGAATCTTTGTGACTGTTTTGTTTGGGATGAAACAAATGGTAACAGAGGTGTCAATGAAATAGGCACTTGCGTCCTCAATTACATAAAAAGTCTATGTGATAAGAATAAAGGAAAAGACAACATAGAGATAATTTTCTACTCTGATAACTGCGCTGGACAACAAAAAAACAAATTCATGCTTGCATTGTATTTATATGCCGTCACAAATTTTCCCGTAGACTCAATCACTCATAAATTCTTAATCAAAGGCCACACTCAGAATGAGGGTGACTCTGCTCATTCTCTGATTGAGAGACAAGTAAAGAGACTGAAAAAAGGGGGTCCAATATTCGTTCCAGAAACCCTTGTCACTGCTATTCGCTCAGCAAAGAAAACAGGGCGACCGTTCAATGTGAGGGAAATGCAGTATGATGACTTTAAAAGTGTTAAGGGTATTACAACACAAATGGGAGCAATCAATATTAAAGACTTAAAGTTGAGTGAAACAAAAGTTTTGAAATTTGAAAAACAAAGTCCAACTTCCGTTTCTATCAAATACTCATACAGTGATGAATTCAAAAAGATCCAATTGTTAAAGAAACCAAAAATTGTGACAGATCTTCTGCAGTGCTATTCAGAAAGAATTTCCCTAAGCGAAAACAAAAAGAAAGATCTGAAAGAACTGTGTGAGAAGGGCGTTATCCCTCGTCCGTATTCTAATTTTTTTGAAAATATTATAAATTGATAATGCATAGATTTATCAATTCTTAGTTTCCTCTCTATGTAGACTTAGTATTAACAACGGATTTTTCTTGAAATTGAATAGTTTTTCTTGTTTCTGTTATGAATTTTATTTCAAAGAAATAATTGTTAAAATTTGTTTTGATTATAGTTTAGTTTATTTGTGAATCTTTTGTTATCAAAAAGGTGGATTATGTTTGTTTTATATGGATTTATGTATTTTCAAATAAACTGCTATTTACAGATTTGAAGTTTTTTTGTAGTTAGAAAGACTTAAAATGAGTTACAACACACATAATTTTTCATTTTTGTTGATAAAGCGTCGTAAGTCAAAAGATAAATATAAAAAGTGCATTAAAATAAATTTCAACTTTAAATTTGTTAATTTTCTTTATTTAGCATTCAAGAGGAAAGCTATTCACATAATCAAGATGTTAAGTTCTGTTTCTTTGATTAAAATTATTTATTTTATGAGACTTACAAACTTTAAAATCCTTCTCCTGAAAAATCACGTATTTGGAGTTACGACACTCTTGCAACGAGGTAGCGAAATCTTTAATAACTGTGTAAATAACATTTGAAAATTGTTAAGAAGTTACTAAATTAGTGGAGTATATCATATAAAATAATTAAATTAATTATCACAAGAAGTTAAAGATTAATTAGTGATAATTTGAAGGTAAATAATTCTGTGAATTTCAAAATAATAATCCAGACATTGAGAACTATTCCAAACAGTATTTTAAGAATTATTGCGAATGTAAAAGAGATTTAAAGCGTAGGTTTTACTTGTCAAACAATGATTTATATAGGAATTTAAACTTGTTTCAATTTAACAATGCACATGAAAGTGTTTTTTAATCCACTTTAAAAAAATAGGTTCAAAAGTGGTTGTAAATTCTGTGGTGGTTGGCATTTCTCTTTTCTTTTTACCAAAGGTGAAAACCCTAGAAATTATAAACAGAAGAATTGAGAAACTGTTCAGACGGGTGTAACAATTATTTCTAACTTCTTTACCGTTGAATGTTACACTGACTCTATACTTTCTACTCTTAGTTGTAACTTTGTAAATGCTAAAAGTCTACGGGGATTGCACGACTCTCTCCACCCATAAAAAGGTAGAGGTTATTCTTTAGCTGATAGTACTCTCTCCACCCATAAAAAGGTAGAGGTTATTCTTTAGCTGATAGTACTCTCTCCACCCATAAAAAGGTAGAGGTTATTCTTTAGCTGATAGTACTCTCTCCACCCATAAAAAGGTAGAGGTTATTCTTCAGCTGATAGTACTCTCTCCACCCATTAAAAGGTAGAGGTTATTCTTTAGCTGATAGTACTCTCTCCACCCATAAAAAGGTAGAGGTTATTCTTTAGCTGATAGTACTCTCTCCACCAATAAAAAGGTAGAGGTTATTCTTCAGCTGATAGTACTCTCTCCACCCATAAAAAGGTAGAGGTTATTCTTTAGCTGATAGTACTCTCTCCACCCATAAAAAGGTAGAGGTTATTCTTTAGCTGATAGTACTCTCTCCACCCATAAAAAGGTAGAGGTTATTCTTTAGCTGATAGTACTCTCTCCACCCATGAAAAGGTAGAGGTTATTCTTTAGCTGATAGTACTCTCTCCACCCATAGAAAGGTAGAGGTTATTCTTTAGCTGATAGTACTCTCTCCACCCATAAAATAATGATGATAAATTAAATAAATGATGATATATTAAATAAATGATGATAAATTAAATAAATGATGATAAATTAAATAAATGATGATAAATTAAATAAATGATGATAAATTAAATAAATGATGATAAATTAAATAAATGATGATAAATTAAATAAATTAAATAAATTATGATAAATTAAATAAATGATGATAAATTAAATAAATGATGATAAATTAAATAAATGATGATAAATTAAATAAATTATGATAAATTTAATAAATGATGATAAACTCAATAAATGATAACAATGTAAATTGTTCTGTTGCGACTTAGTTAATGAACATCAATGTCACCAAAGCAATTTATTTGAATATTTTAATAATTGTGAATGTTTGGAATGACAGACTCTAACAAGAAACAGAAAAACTATCTACCAAAATATAATAACTTACCTCTCAACTTCCTTTTCAACACCAGAGTATGTAGAAAAATCATCAGAGTGTGTAGTAGATACACCAGAGTGTGTAGTAGATACTCCAAGACACTCCAGAAAGTTCTCCACTAGACTCTCTTCTGAAAGCTGCTCTGAATTCCAGTCAATGTTACGCTCTCTCATGTTCTTGATGATCTGCTCTACTGCCAGATATTCCTGAATTGTACTGTGAGTGAAGGCGTACGTCAGAGCCTTGCCTTGTTTCAAAGAGGTCTCTGGGGTTAAGATGCACGTGAGTAACTTCTCAAAATCAACATCTTTGGATAACTTTTCCTCACAATCTCTGACTAAGTTATTGTAGTCATCCTCTCTGAAGAAGTATTCCTTTCTCTTGAAGAGTAAGAGACTGTAGTAACTGAACACAGCCAGAATGTCTTTGGTTCTTAGTTTGGCATTTGCAACTTTGCTCTCACTCAACTTTTCCTCTATTTCCTTGCAGAATATTTCTCTTATTGCTTTGTAAGCACTTTGTTCATTGTGCAATTGAGACAAACAGTTTCTGTTGTTCAAGAACAGAGAGATGAATAGTGCTAGAAGAATGGGTGAGAAAAACACTTCCTGTGCAGCTTTATTCAGATTCTCAAAGCTCTTCACCAGTTCTTTAGAATCAACACCATCACCCATCTTATCACCATACCTCTCCAAGAAGCTAAGTTTGTCACCCAATTCAATTATTTGTTCGATGAGCATTTCATCATAGCTCAATTTCCTCTTTTCCAGATCTCTAGTGAAATTATTCCCTGCATCAACTCTACCGGTAATAATGCATGTAGCGTTATTTTTGCTGCAGAAGGGTATAATTTCATTGATTAGTTTTTTGCTCTCATCATTGACTTCATCGTAACCATCAATTAAGAAGACTTTTCCTTCCACTCCTTTGAATGCGTCATAAATGATGTCTCTGTGGGAGCAGATATTAGGAACACTTTCATTCAGAAAATCACGAAGATTATTCTGTCGCTCAGTTCGGCATTCTAGGTAGATAGGCACTTTGAATCTATCTATGCCTTTGTAACTCAACTTACTTCCATTGACTGAATTGTTCAAAATGTTTTGATAAACATTTCTCAGTAGGGTGGTCTTTCCTGAGCCTGGACCCCCATTGATGACCACGAATTTATTGGTGACGTGGTTGCATATCTCATTGGAGCTGAAAACAGTTCTTTTCTTTTTCTTATCATCCTTATCATCAACAGTGACATCTTTTACTGTATTTGTCATGTCTTTGTCTTCAACAGCGACTGATAGATTTACTGACTCAAAGATCTGAGCAGTACCTACTTTTCCCAGACCTCCTGGCAAAGGGACAGAGAATAAATCAGAATATTTCTCCAGCATGAATGGTGCATTTTCCTTTTCTACAAATTCTTTAACATGCTTAACTGCACTGAAGTAAGTGCAACCATGCACTAACGCATCAAATTTAGTCTCCAAACTTGCAATTCTTCTATCAATTTCACTCTGGTCTTTGCCGTAGAGTGTGCCCGCAGTTCGGATGCATTTTTCTAGCATTTCTTGCATAGCTTCAATCTTGGGGTTTTCTTTTGCTCTGATGTATTCATGGCTAACATCATTTCTGAAGCTTTTTATCTCTTTGACAAGATACTCGATACTATTCGTGTCTTTGACTTTCTCTTCCCACTCTTGTGTTCCATTTTTTAATACTTTCTCGTAGCAGAGAACTGGAAGAAGATCGTGCAAAGTAGTTACATCAAAGCTGGAAAAGTCAGTTTTGTCAAGTGCTTCTTTGTTCTTCTTCAACCATGGCCCAAGTCTTAGTCCAGAATTCTCCAAAATCTTCCTGTCTTTGAAATGGTCTATTATTGTCACTCCATCGGGCTTCTCAAAGCCCCATTCTATTATGGTTTGATAGGCGAGGGGACAGATCTCAAATTTGAGAATGTCATTTCTCAGTAAATTCAAATGGTCTTGCGAAAGAATTTTAGGAGGTGAAGCCATTGTGCTCTGGAGTACAACCTGCAGGAGAGAAAATAAGAATGAGTGAATATTGAAAATGACGAGTTAACAGACAGAGAAAGAGTTACTCTAACGAACTCTCAGGTGTTTATAAAATAATAATCAAATATGAGTACTAACGCTAATCTAAAAAATAGACTTCAACCACCGAGTATGATCATTTAACCTCAGTATAACCACCCTCTGCTTGTAATAGATCCTCTAATAATGTAAAAATATACCTCAGATTTCATGACTTTTCAACTTGTTTGATAATTCGATAGGATAAAAATATGTATTATATATGTAGGGGTTTAGGTCATTTGATTCCCGGTCATGATTTTCTGTTTTTACATCTGTTAGATATTAAATCTTTATTCTTTAAAATTGATCAAATTTTTTATTATCAATAAATTAAACGATAATTAATTGTCTGGTTTTAATGCCATATAAAAGCTTGTTCTTAGTCCATTATAAAAGTTTCTAAATAAATTTAGTAGTATTTATTAATAATAAATATTTAATCCATTCATTCTAATGTAACTTTTTCTATTTTTTTTTAAATAAGTTGCTGAACAAAATTGATTTTGACTTCCTTTTTGTACTCAAATACATTTCTCCATATTGTGTGTTTTCGGCGAATGGACCGGTCGCCATTTGAGACATTGAATTTACAATAGAAAAATCTCTTTAATCATCCTTATTTTTATTAATAGATGTACATTTCGCCCGGATCTAGTACATTCAATGTATGAGTATATTCAATTATACAATTACTGACTTTGCCAATTGGTTGCGTAAGCGATTGTAGGTTAAATAGTTTCGATTCCATTTGTTTTATCTTGTCATGTTATCCCTATGTTTATATTATTATTAACAATAGAAAGATTGTTAATACGCTGAACTTGTATCTTTACTTAATCTTTCAATTTCTATAATTTGATAATCATTTAATCAGACATAATCTTTTTAATCTTGTACACTGTTCATTAGAAGGAAATGCTATTTAAATTTATGGTCATGTTATTCTCGCTAGGAGCTCGAATATAATTATAAACGAATAGCTTTGATGTAAGCCGCTAATATAACTTGTAACTTCAGAACATAACTTTATAACTTGTAACCCAGAGCTATAACTTGTAATTCAGAATATAACTTTATAATTTGTACTAAGTTATATAACTTCATGAACTTTGTAAATCAGTTATACAACTTAGAATATTGAGTTCTTTTTCTATAGATAGAATTGAAATTAATACTTAATTAATTTAAAAGGAATTAAGTAAGTATTTCAATTATCCTAATTGAAATACTTAATTAATAGTTAGGAACTTGTAACATTTCTGATCATGTATTAGGTTAAACAGGACTCTGAAATAGTATGCTTAAATTTGAATGTTTATTAGCATATCAGGTTTTACTAAAATGAACTATTAGTGAATCTGATCGATCTATATGTTAATCGTATAGAAAGCCATTACCACTAGCGTGTTAAATTTGAATAATGCATTGTGTGTTATTTCTATCTGCAGTGAGTAGAAAAACATCTTTGAAAAGTACTATCAGTACCTTAACAGAAGTTTATTCACTCACTGGAAGGTTGGACTCTCCAGTTCACCCTTTAAATACCATTGGCACCTAACTAAAGTGTTCATAGTTCGCGATGGTCTCTTGAAGACTGGTTGGTCGGACCAAGTCTGGTCGGACTTGTCCATCAACGGGTTTCGTGAGTTGGCAACTCAAACCCTTGTTTATTTAAACCCTTAAGTTTACTCAACCGCTAGTTTATTTAAAACTTGTGTTGTGTTATTTAAAGACTTGTGCGTAAGTCTTAGAACTCTGTACTATTCGAACTTTAATATAAGTACACCCATTTAAAACTTCCTTGTGTTTAATTTACTTCCTAAAAACTTTTACCGTTTAGTCATTTGTCAGTTTAATAGAATTCAATCAATTACCTCCAAGTTTCTTCAAGTTAAGATAATACAAATAATTGTTAAAGAACCCGGAGACTTATTTTGCCCTATGGGATAAGTTTATTAACAAGCCTCACCTACCTAGAAAATAGGTGATAATTTACTATCAGTCCCATAGGAAAAGGGCAATTTAATAATTATCATTAATTAATTCTAGAGTATATGAGTCAAGTGAAGTTGATTCTCTCTATTATCTGTGCACTAATATCTTTCTCTGCAGGCATCCCCCGCTTTAATTACACCTCACTTTATTTAAAGTGGTACTTATTTCGAGAAATGTCTCGAAATAAGTACCACTCGTAGACATAGAAAACGGAGACAATTTCTTTTGATTATTTTACAGTAACTATCAAAAACATCAAAATTATTATCCAGATGAGGTTATTAGAAGCAATTGGTTCAGAAATTCAACATGTCCTATTTAGGGTAAGTTCCGTGTTATTGCACGGTTCCAAAATTTCGAAAACATAAAAATCTCTATATATTAATCATTATTTAACTTTTATTTCAATTGGTATTCATGATACCAATTTGAATAGAAGTTGAATAATAATAATAATTATTATATTTTCTTTTCAGACGTGTCCAAAATCGTGTACGGACAATTCGTCCACGGACATCTCGTCCACGGACATCTCGTCCAAGGACATTTCGTCCACGGACATCTCGTCCAAGGACATTTCGTCCACGGACATTTCGTCCACGAAATGCTTTATATTGTATTATAATTATAATGTGTAATGTACATATTTTTCATTATATGTTATTTATAATATTCTGCAATAGGAAAATAGAAAGCTCCCTTTTTTGATGATCTTTGCCTTAATTCTTATCGTAATCTTCTCCTGCTCTTACTGGCCGGCAACAGGAAAATAATTAAACTGAATACTTTATTTAATGATTACAGGTAGGCCTCGCTTTTATTGTACCTCGGTCATTTAAAATCTGTAAAAATAGCGAGGCATGTTTCGTAAATATTATAGTACATAAACATAGAAAACGGAAACATTTTTTTCTATATTTACAATAACTTTAATTATTTGCGGTGTATTTTAACAATAACTACCATAAACATCAATATTAGTAGGTACTCAGATTAGCTTATTGGAAGCATTGTTGGTTCAGAAATTAGTTTTTTATGACAGAATTTTTTTCAACAGTGACTACATAAAATGTATACATGTATAATATACTACTAAACAATTCATTGATAATTAAATGTGATATAAAATAAATAGCTAGATATTGGTACTTTTTGGTGTTACGTTAAATTATATAAACGTAAACACGTCCGTGTTTTCGGACTGTTTCATATTTCCATAAAAGCATACAAAATAATTAGTATTTACCTCTATTGAAATTATTTTATTGTCATTCTTACGTTTCCACATTTAGTCTTGTTAGTACTGTTATTTCAGTTCCATATTTTAGATACTCATAACTCATTAATTAATGCAAAATATTAAAGGAGCTAAATAATTTAATGATACATTCAACCCGTTTAGCATATCTAAAATCATAAATGTAATCGATAGATAAACATTTTTTATATATTCATATGTGTTTATACCTAGCTATTAATGTAACTTTAAAATACAAAATAAAGCATTTCGTCCAACGAAATGTCCGTTGGATGAAAAGTCCGTGGACGAGATGTCCGTGGACGAAATGTCCTAGACCCGTCCAAAATGTAGAACGGACCAATAACTTGAAACTAAGTACCCTTCTTTCAAAAATATTTCATAGAGCATAAAATTGCTGTTTTTTCAATGTAACACAATAATTATAGAAATCCAAGTATTAATTAATTACTCACCTATACTGAATGAGAGTTAAGATATGGTTGGATTTTAAAACCATTAATAAATTCACTACTTTAAACTTTCATCACAGTCACAAAAACTGATTGATAATACGCTTACACTATAGTACTTTAACCAAAATTTATAGAATAGGGACTATAAACTGTGACTCTAAATCTAAAACAAATTTTCTTTCATTATAACTCATAGAAAATGAGATATCTATTCAAGCATTCTTGTTACTTTACCTCGCTTTAGTTACCGTTTGGTAATTAAACTGAGTTGTGATTTGGTAACTAAAGCGGGGGATGACTGTATATCAGTCGTGTGTTTTTCTGCAGAATAAATCTAGGGTATATAGTTCAATTACCGTTCATTCTACCCTGTCTCAGAGTACCTATATCTTTTCATGTTAGGATTCTTCAAACCAATTCTAGGGTGTACACTTTAACTACCGTACATTCTACCCTGTCTCAGAGTACCAATATCTTATTTTATATTATTCATGTGTGGGTTCTGCAAATTAAATTTAAAATAAATAATTCATCTTGATGGATAACATTGCTAATGAATCATCGATGCTGGAGGAAATTGACCCTGACGATAATTTCATTAATCATGTATTACCACTAATAAGATATGATGGCTCACTCTTTTACTCATTAAATAATTTAAATAACGTAATAGACCAATCAATTGTCACTATTATGAACTACAGCGTGATAAGCCACATTCAAATTTTGAGTCTATCCGAGCATCTCTGGTTTCAACTGATGTTCATCCGGAAATTCTAGATCTTAGTGAGACTTGGCTGAACTCTTTTCATTGTTTCAGACAGGGTAGGAGGAGCGGAAGTGTATCTGTTTTCGTTCGTAATGCATACCGTGTACATGAACATACTAAGTTTTCTATATCAAATGATACTATGCGTGGTTAAAATATATCTTGATAAGGTTGATTTGGTTTTGGATGCAAGTTGAATATTGTGGGTGTAATACATAAGGTTAGTCAATTCCTTACTCAGAAATCTTCAATCGGTTTATACTGCAGTTCATTCTATCCATATTGTAGTGAATTGTGGGGTGGTACCTATAATATCCCTTTGAATAGGATAGAAATTATTCAGAAGAGAGTGATTAAGATTGTAACTCACAGTGATTTCTTGGCTCATACTGATCCTCTCTTTTATTGTACTGGAATATTGAAGGCTAAGGACCTACATGAATATTTATTGCTAGTTTATTTATTCAAAGATAAAGATTAAGTTAAGTATCTCCCTTTTTCATATACAACTAGACTCTAAGAGTCTAGATTCTAGAGTAACTAGATACTCCAAAAACAATATTCTAAACTTACATCGATTAACTTTAACAGAACACAGTGTACTTTATTCAGCTGCAAAAGCTTGGCACTCTTCACCTGTCCATATAAAAGATATTCAGTCGTTAAACTCATTCTAAAGAACATTATAATCTTTCTTTATTCTTACATATAGGGCTGAGAATTAACTTTTGCATACTTGTTACTATTTATATAACATCTTATTGTTCATCTCATAATGTATGTACGATTTTGAGACAATATTAATTTGTGCAGTGGAAGAAAATTTGGTTATTTTTTTTTAGTTTTATCAGGTGTGTCATGGAAAATGACGTCTAAAGTACTAGTAATATCTACCTTTTTTTGCCCGAAAATTCCCCAACCAGGAGTACTATATAAGGGCTTGGTGTTATTGCAACTGTTTTTACTTTTCATCAATTAATATCCTTATATTTATCCTAGATCTTTTTACATAAAATTGAAAATAGAAGAAAAAATCTTTAATCGTTCCATATGTTTACTAAAAGATATACATTTTGCGCTGATCTTTTTACCTGAAGATGTCGTATGTGTTGAAATGATCAAGAATTATATGATAAAATGAATGTCAAGAACTGTTTTTAATTTCCAAGAAGATCACATCAGAAAACTTAGAAGAACGTAAGAAAAACAGTCAGAAAAACTGATATCTACTACAATCTAAGACTATTACAAAAAACTATATACCTGTTATTTACATTGTAACGCAAGATAATAATGCACTTTATTCAGAAACTGAAAAAATAAGAAAATAGAAATATTATAGTTTAATGCACATACATTCAAAACAATATTTTGAAGTATTGGGTAACGGAACTAGTTGGTGACATCAAATTTTATTGTCGTCTGCAGTCACTAACATCAGGATTTACTAGTTACAACAACAAGTTAGAGCATCATTAGTGTCATTCTTACCAACATGACAGAGGTGACTTTATGAGCAGATAGTACTTTCTGTACAGTACCGACTGAGTGCGATAGAGTCTCTTATCTCCTCCAAGAATTTGTAGAGAGATAACAAATGCAGTAACTGAGCGAGAAATGAAATTAAACAACTACCTTCAGCCTCAAATTGACGACCAAAAGGGAGATTTTGGGGCAGTTCGCTACTGCAGAAAAATGATAAGTTGTTCCTAGGTTTAGAGGTTAAATGTTTGCTATTTTAACCAAGGATCAGTAACTTGTAGAGTATTCTAAACTGCAGTTATGAATAAATTACCTGAAACATGACACCTATCACATTTAAATGGAGTAGAATAAAGCATAATAGCTGCATGGAACACTCATAGCGGTGTGGTATGTCCACGTATTACCATTGATATGCTCTAGTTTTGATGACATTGGTATAGCTTGCGCATCTCCCTTGTCAATTATATATTGAACCATGATTAAGAGTTTGTGTACATCATTGCATTTTATTAATAACTGGGTAGCAACAGCATCTGGACAAAGCGACTAAAATTTGTAATACAATGAATCTAATTCTCAGTATTCCGGCAATAAACATTCAAATAAATAGATATGTGGTTGTTTGTATATCCTCAGACTTATATAACATTTTTAAAGATATATATGATATAAAGATTCACTCAAAACGTTACCAATCACCATATTCCAATTGAAGCCTGTTATCCACAACTCTGTGTAATAGCTACAGTCTGTATTTGCTCCAGTTTGAACCTAGGTAAAAGCTACCATGTTTATTCATAAACTTGTTTTGTGTTTTATAAGATTTTTTCAGCTTAGTTTTTATCTGCTCATTTTATAATTTCATTCACACAATGAGAAATAGAATAGGCTACCTACCTACCTGGGCCAGTAAGTAAACGGTTGGGCTTGTCACATACCTCAACTGTTAAGTCGAATATGTTTCAAAATATTTTCTGCATCCCCTTCAGAACAACAATAAATAAAGGAAGAAAAAAGTTAAAATTAAAAAAAAATTAAAAAATGAAAATTTGAAATCAATGAATACATCGAAATGAAACTTACAGAGTAATAAATAAATTATGTCGCATATGTTAACACTACTGCAGAGCTGTAACAACAGTTACCACACTAAATATCTTATTTTATATATCACAGTTAAATTTAAAAAATAGCAAAATATAATGTACAGCTTATGATTTAATGAGTAGCAATCCAGATATCATGAAATGGACCAGGCATCAATGAGTTTTGAAATTCAACTATAGCCATTCTACTGAATCGATCAGAGCTGTTGTTGTATTGAACATTTGTAAGACTTAAATGAAACTATTGAGCAGGATAGAAGTTGCAATCCCAAATTGTTATGGTTTTTATGGGACAATAATTTCCCTTGTAACTATAGTTACCGCCCGCTCGGCAGAAATGGGTAGAGAGGATCGTTTTTCTGTTTTTTAGGCAATTTTCACCATTTTTTTTACTTTAGTTCCCCAAAGAAGAGTGTAAAGAAAACCAACAGAAAATTTCAGTTCGTTGTGGCAACTGGAAGTGGGTCAATGGTGCGAATAATGAAAGGGGGTGGGGGCATTTTTGTAGTTTGTGTGTTTTTGTGTAATATATTGCCTCCTATTTTTGGTAGATGGCTTCGACATAGACAGGGAGTATCTTTGGTTCTCTCGATTCGACCTGATGTTGTATAATAGCCTCTCATTATTGGTAGATGGCTTCGTCATAGCCAGGGAGGATCTTTGGCTCCCCCGAATCGTCCTGATGTTGAATAATAGCCTCCTATTTTTGGTAGATGGCTTCGTCATAGCCAGGGAGGATCTTTGGTTTCCCCGAATCGACCTGATGTTGTATAATAGCCTCTCATTTCTAGTAGATGGCTTCGTCATAGCCAGGGAGGATCTTTAGTTCCCCCGAATCGTTCTGATGTTGTATAATAGCCTCCTATTTTTGGTAGATGGCTTCGTCATAGCCAGGGAGGATCTTTGGTTCCCCCGAATCGTCCTGATGTTGTATAATAGCCTCCCATTTCTGGTAGATGGCTTCGTCATAGCCAGGGAGGATCTTTGGCTCCCCCGAATCGTCCTGATGTTGTATAATAGCCTCCTATTTTTGGTAGATGGCTTCGTCATAGCCAGGGAGGATCTTTGGTTCCCCCGAATCGTCCTGATGTTGTATAATAGCCTCCCATTTTTGGTAGATGGCTTCGTCAACATGGACTCAATGGGGGTTGGTCCTACAGACAAATTTATAGGAGCTAATCTGGTCAGACCGAAATTCCTAAGGTCGTCTAGTAGCCATTTTAGTAATTTTGATCTCTACCTCTCTTTTATTTAGATAATAAAAAAATGGAAAAAAATAAAATATGAAATAACAAAAATTTTAGTTTGAAATAAAAAAAGACTACTAGACCACCTTAGGATACTAGAAGAGTACAGATTAGCCTCTTAAAAATTCTGTAGGACCAAATCCATTGAATCCATATATTTTTCGTGGGTGGAGGTGAACAAGTTTTTTATCTATAGCTAGCAAAAAAGTGAAA
Organism: Caprella mutica; assembly: GCA_947561585.1. NCBI lineage: Eukaryota > Metazoa > Arthropoda > Malacostraca > Amphipoda > Caprellidae > Caprella > Caprella mutica. Next base: position 175,913 of record CANNZV010000735.1, read on the forward strand.
GGATCCCCTTAACTAGAAGGATCACCTGCTATTCGGAAATGAATGGACGCCTGAGCTAAAACTGAAGGGAACTGGAGGAGATTTGTGGAGAGGTGAGTCGCATCTTGAACGCAATGAGGTCGTGTATTTTCCATCTATCTCCTCTTTACTTATAATATACATTAAAAATAGTAACTATAAAAACAAGTTATAAATAGCAAAACTAATTATACCAACTATAACTGTTACTATAACGTACTATAACTATAACTTACTATAACTAAAACGTACTATAAAATATACTATAACAATAACGTACTATAACTATAACGTACTATAACTATAACGTACTATAACTATAACGTACTATAACTATAACGTACTATAACTATAACGTACTATAAGAATAATATACTATAAATATAACGTACTATAACGTAATATAAATATAACGTACTATAGTTATAACGACTATAACTATCACGTACTATAACTATAACGTACTATAAGAATAATATACTATAACTGTAACGTACTATAACGTAATATAAATATAACGTACTATAGTTATAACGTACTATAACTATCACGTACTATAACTATAACGTACTATAACTATAACGTATTATAACGTACTACATATATCGTACTATGACTATACGGGGAACGAACTATTCACGCCGGACTTTTCCCCTCCAGTCTATTCCCTGCCGGACTTTTGCCCGCCTGGACTATTCCCCGCCGGACTTTTCCCTGCCGGTCTTTTTCCGGCCGAACTTTTCCCCGCCTATTTTTTTCAAATTTAAATCTTTGAAGACAATTTAACATTACGATTTTTTAATTCGTTTTTTTGAAGAAATAAAATAGTGTTGACCAATAATTAATCTATTGCCGTGAAATTCTAAATCAAAGTCTGCCGTCGCAACTAGCCAATTTCTTAGGATTTTTTTTAAACTTTGTTGCATGGAAATTGGTCACTAACCAACTCCTTGAACCGAACCCGTTTTGTAGTTACTCTTTCGATAATTAGTTTTCATTTGAGACTTTTCGAAAAAATGTACAACTTTATTTCTAAATCGTCCTCAAATCTGACTACATGAAAAGTCTTGATTTAAGGATTTCTACATATTAAATAAGCATAATAGAAAAAAGACACTATAAAAAGAAGTCAATATTAAGTAATAAATAAATTTGTAGTAGGATTATTAATTCTGTAGTCTATTATATTAATTGTCAAATTAATAAACTACAATTAAATATATACTTCTGGAAAAGTATATATTTGAACTAGAAGTAAATAGATGAACATTTTTAACAATAACTGATAAAGAAAATAATAAATTTGTGATATGTATAACTTTAGAGCAGAAATAAACTGAATTAATCGTAGCTTTTTAGACTAAATTGCTACATTTTGCAATCCATTAGAATTGCCATAATGTTTTGAACTTAATATCTTATCTTAATTAAATGCAAATATACGAAGGTACAGTCTCAAAATATAAACGACCAATATCGACACATACGACAATCAAAGCTAAAAATAAGACTGTATTATTGTGTAAGTCTGTTAATAAAATGTGTCTTCTATTGATAAATGGTTTGTTTTATCAAAATTATAATTTAATAGCCCAAATTACTATTATTTTATTCGGCGGGGAAAAGTCCAGCGGAGAATAGTCCAGGCGGGGAAAAGTCCGGCGGGGAATAGTTATGGCGGGATAAAGTCCTGGCGGGGAAAAGTCGGCGAGGAATGATCCAGCGGGGAAAAGTCCGGCGGGGAAAAGTCCTAGTGCCGATTATACAGTACTATAACTATTACTATAACTAGTACAACTAAAGGTTCTTTTTAAAACAAGAATCTTGAACTAATTACCTTTTACTGAGGTTACTTCTATCGAGTCCAAACAATTTCATGCGCATATATACACCATTTCTAAAGTGCTTCTTAAATACTAATCAGAACCTTCTGTTTAATTCCCTATTTGTCGCTTTACTGAATCATCATTGGATTTTTTTTCCAAAGTCCTACCAAACGAATAGGATAAGAAAATAGATATACCCCATTGACTTCTGAGACAAATTCTTCGCAAAAACCAAAACAAAAATTATCTTAACCAAATATCTCTTAAAGGTCCCGTCCAAGCAAATATTTTTATTGCCCTATTCAACGAGGCTAATGTTTCTTATCATTTTGCTGCAAACCGCATCGAATTTGGTAGCATATTTTAAATCTTATATGTTTTTAAAGATTTTTATAATCAAAACTCTACAAAACCTATTTTACTTCCGACTTACTAATTTAAGAAATTCTCAACCTGAAGAAAAAGAATGTACACCATTTGTTTTGATTGCCAACAAGGTATTAAATCCTAAATACTCGCTAGTGCTAACTACTCGCTGGTGCTAACTACTCGCTAGTGCTAACTATTCGCTAGTGCTAACTACTCGCTAGTGCTAACTACTCGCTAGTGCTAACTACTCGCTAGTGCTAACTACTCGCTAGTGCTAACTACTCGCTAATGCTAACTACTCGCTAGTGCTAACTACTCGCTAGTGCTAAATACTCGCTAGTGCTAAATACTCGCTAGTGCTAACTACTCGCTTGTGAGTCACCTTGACCACTCACTGAGTCAATATGACTCAAATATGTGAGTCAGAATAGAATGTTCACTTTACATACAAAGAGAGTCAAAGTGACCCACTTAGACAAAGAGGTTCTAGTCTGAGACAGGATGTCATTCGATAGCAGATAGGATGTAGTAGCAGATAGCAAGTTACAGAAAGATGTTCTGTTTCTGAAGAAAGTGTCTAGGAAGTATTTTCTCAATGTACTACTAGTGCTAATAACCTAATATTTTGGTGAAGATAACCATGCACTTATAAGCAATAACTTGAACACTATTCGGGTCAATGTGACTCAGCTTGTCTAGTCAATAACTTGAACACTATTAGGGGTCAATATGACCCACCTTATCTAGTCAATAACTTGAACACTATTCGGGTCAATGTGACCCACCTTGTCTAGTCAATAACTTGAACACTATTAGGGGTCAATATGACCCACCTTATCTAGTCAATAACTTGAACACTATTCGGGTCAATGTGACCCACATTGTCTAGTCAATAATTGCTGTAATATTGCATTGAGCTTCTGAAAGTTTAACAACGTTTCAAATTATACCTTTGCGCATTTTTAAGATTCAAGACAAATTATGTTTATTGTCATCGGATAATAATTTATGAGTATTTAAAGTATCTCAAACTAGTAATGTTTTTGTAAACTAGTAACGTCATAGGAAGTTGAAGAAAGACTAACAGTAGAAGAAGTTATGACTGAGAAAGTAAGTCATCTGAAACTGATACCCAGACACATCGTGTTTTACCATTCACGAGTTCAGTAAAGTTTCAGTTTCTATCTCTACTTAATTGCTATTTATGTTCCGCGCAATTTGCCGATTTTGCGCACAATCTCAAGAATGAGCTGCGTGTTTTCAGGATCTTGTAAATGTGTGACAATCTCGAGATTGCGCAAGTATCTTTTGCGCGTTTTATCAAATTGCATATTTATACTAATAGTATGTATACTTTTGTAGAAAACTTTTCTTATATTTTGATTTAATTTAATTAATATATTCACATTAAAAAAACAAAGGGAAAACAAATGAGGTTAATTCCAAACGTTCGGTAGAATGTTTGATATCTTAGTAAAATGAAAATATCAGTTTTGTTCAAGTTTTCTTTAAGTAACTAACTCAAGCTTAATTACAAATATATTACCAACTTATTGTGTATAGCTTTAACTATCATATTTTGATAGAATGGACCAATTAAATACATAAGTAATTGATTATCTACTCCATCACTGTTGGTTCTGCTTCTTATCCTTTACCTGATTCGTACGCTCTCAATGATCCTAAAAACGTGCAGCGCATTCATGAGATTTGGCAAATCGGCAAATGGCGAAGAAAATATCAATCCGAGTATTTTAATGACTCTAATTGTTATCGCATTCATCACTCAGTGTCAATTTATTCAATGCCCCATCCATGTTTGGTGAGAATATGAAGTAATTACTAGGGGCACTGATATATTATGGATGTTATTCCCGTACCTTACGGGTGATGCTTCCTATACTTGTTATTTAATTTCCTCCTCTCACTAAACTGTACCTTTATAACAGTTCGCTCTTTCTAGATTTTAACAAAAGGTAACTAAGTTTTAAATTACTAAACCTGAAATAGCATAATTCGTAGATTACTGATATCTCTCATGTATTTTATGGTTGTTTGCTATTTTTATTTATTGTATTTTATTTCCTACATTTCAGGAAGAAGTAAATGAAACCTTAGTAAAGGCTTAATTTACTTTAAATTGTAGCTATGTAGTTCACAGCAAAGGATTATGTTCATAGATATTTTCTAGTCTACCTGAAGTTATGCAGGATTACCAATCAAAATAAACAATATTTTTTTGTATGATTCTTTTCACTGTTTATATTTCAATCTTAATTATGTTTAAATGTTCTCTGTTTTTATATAATAAAGCTGATAATTTTCGGCTTAACGCAAATTACCAAACTGAGTCATCTTAAGAATATGCTTTTCATATCTTTAAAATGCGCAGCAATCTCGAGATTGAGCAATGCCATGTGGGAGATCGTTTTATTTTATTTCAATTTGGCTTAGCTACAGGGATTGAATTTGGCACATGGGTGAAAAAAACGGTATTTAAAATATCAGCGCAAATGGTTAACATCTTCTGCCCCCGGGAAGGGGCTTATTATGAAAAATATACTGAAAACTCTCCATAATATATTGCGTTCTTTCTTGAAGAAATGTTATAACAGAATACATGATAATAAAGTACGTGTGATAAGATCATTTTTAACAATAATTAAGTTATACGTAAACATTTTCTGCCCGGAGGGAATATCATATTTTGGAGAAAATAGCTAATATTTAATATGGAGAAAATAGCGATTTTATACTATAGGATCTTAATCTCATAAAAAACTGCTACAGCTTCAAACAAGATTTTAAAGATCAATAAAATTAGTATATTCACAGGAAAAAGTTCTCCTTAAGTATCTTCTACTCCGGGATTTGGAGGGAAATGTACCATTTTGATTCACCTTTTATATCATAGTAATATTTTCCACCCTGAACCCTGCTGGGATGGCAAAATTAATATTATAAGACGTATTCTGGAGTTTTTAACATTTATTGGATGTTAAAACAATACTGTTTAATTTAGCAATAGATAAACTGTTATATAATGTTTTCAATATTTAAAATTTCATATCTTACTTTGCCAATGTAGTAATACCCTACCAGAGGTCACCACGAGGAGGTGGCTGTATGTCGAGAACGACTCCATCCAGCCCCTACCATGTTGAAGTTTGTAGTTCTTGGTGTAATTCAGTTGAATTAATGAGGTATATGTGGTAATAATGAGTTATATATGGTGATAATGAGTTCTATATGGTGATAGTGAGTTCTATATGGTAATAATGAGTTATATATGGTAATAATTGGTTATACAGGGTGGCGCAAAAAAAGGGAACCAACTTTCAAATTAGTGTATTTTACAAACTATTGAAGCTAGAATTTTTCAGAAACAAAGTTTGGTTCGTATAGTTTTTCTGCATCTTTCATGAAAATCTGTTAAACTTGCGACTACATTTAAAGATACTGCAGCGAATTGAAAATATTATATAAATAAAAAAGGTTTGTGCGAGGACGAAAAATATAAAAAGACTTCAGAATAGGTATAATTTATTTCCTTATGGTAGTAGTATAATTTACAGAATAGCTATTTTTCATTCAATTAACGTTTTGTTTATCGACTCTTTCAATAATGGAAATACATCTTCATCACCAATCACGATATCTTTTCCAGAACGAGCATTTCTTTGCAGAAACCATCTTGAAAAATTTAGACTGCGGTATAAATCAGTTCTAAGAGTTCGAGCCTTGCATGCATGCTTATTGAAAGGATGATACTTCACATCGTGATTAACAATTCAATGAAATGTGTGTTTAGTGATGTTTAATCTGTTCCTTCTGATTGATATATTTGAATTCTCAATAAATTGTTCATGAATAAGATTAATGTTTTATAAGTTCATTCTGTTCCCTTTTGACCTGATTGCATTTTATTCAAAATAAAGTAGTTTCTTCAGTTTTGAACTTATTAATATAAGTCAATATGATTTTATAGTTGGTGAAAATCTCTCCTAGAAGCTATATTAAAAAAGAGGTTGAATCTGTTTAAAGCTTTCAGAATTTAAATAACTTTTCACAACAAAAACTCTGTTCTTTTGAAAGCTGCATTTTGAGGGTTTCCAATAGGAGACACAAATTAACGGCGAACTGATTTTATTATAGATATCAAACATCAATTCTCAAATGATAATTAAGGGTTTAAATTGTCTTATATATGTTACAGAAAATAATAAATTTAAAGATTTTACATCCATATGAAATGAATTATACCTATTGTGTTTTTTCTCGTATATTTCGTCCTCGCACAAGCAATTTTTATTTACCTTTTTTTAATTCGCTTCAGAATGTTTAATTTCTGTCTTAACTTCAACAGATTTTATGGAAAGATGTAGAAAAGTAGAGAAGTAAAACAATGTTTTTAGAAATTTTCTAGCTTCAATAGTTAGTAAAATAAACTAGTTTGAAAATGAGTTTCTTTTTTTGCGCCACCCTGTATATGGTGATAGTGAATTTTTTGTGGTGATAATAAGTTACTTATGGTAATCACGAGTTATATATGGTAATAATGAGTTATATATGGTAATAATGAGTTATATATGGTAATCACGAGTTATATATGGTAATAATGAGTTATATATGGTAATAATGAGTTATATATGGTAATAATGAGTTATATATGGTAATAATGAATTATATATGGTAATAATGAGTTATATATGGTAATAATGAGTTATATATGGTAATAATGAATTATATATGGTAATAATGAGTTATATATGGTAATAATGAATTATATATGGTAATAATGAGTTATATATGGTAATAATGAGTTATATATGGTAATAATGATTTATATGTTATAATAATGAGTTATATATGGTAATAATGTGTTATATATGGTAATAATGAGTTATATATGGTAATAATGAGTTATATATGGTAATAATGAGTTATAAATGGTGATAACGAGTTATATATGGTGATAATGAGTTATATATGGTGATAATGAATGTATTTATGGTAATAGTGAAATATTTATGTTGTTAATAAGCTGTATCCCAAGCAACCATGACACATTGTGCCAACATGGGCACTAGATGGTTAGATGGGCAAGAGATGGCAGACTGAAAAGTAGCCTAGAAATTACATGGGGATAATGTGGTTTTCCATTCTCATGGAATGTTACCTTGGGAGAAGGTTGGTTCAATGTGGCGAAACCGTCACACGGAATAGTCATATTGGCCCAACCTGATTACTATATAACGTGTCAACAATAAATGGCCCATTTTGTAAAAAGCTACATAGTACCAATACGATTTGTACACCTAGTGCCAACATGGGCCCCATTAACTTGTGTTGCTTGGGATATGGTATCAATAAGTTATAATGGTAATAATGATCGAGTTAAAATTGGTATTATATTAACTAATTTTATGTACAAATAGGATAACAATAAATGTATTTTATAGCCATGGAAGAAGGATGGAAATTAAGCTGAAATTATTACTAAATAGTTTTTCAATTTCGATTAACTATGACTAAAAAAAAATAGGTATAAAGGCTATCAATTGTTTCTATAGACATTTTCTTACCTCCAATAATTCTTGTAGTTAAATAAAACTGATGAGCAAATAGACAGTTCGAATTTAAAACTTAGCACTCCATTTCATGTTCTTTACCAATCACTATGTTCTTTACCAATCACTCTGTTCTTTTTAATCGCTATGTTCTTTACCAATCACTCTGTTCTTTACCAGTCACTATGTTCTTTCCAATCACTATGTTCTTTACCAGTCACTATGTTCTTTACCAATCACTATGTTCTTTACCAGTCACTATGTTCTTTACCAATTACTATGTTCTTTTCAATCGCTATGTTCTTTACCAATCACTATGTTCTTTACCAATCACTATGTTCTTTACCAATCACTATGTTCTTTCCAATCACTATGTTCTTCCCAATCACTATGTTCTTTCCAATCGCTAGGTTCTTTCCAATCACTATGTTCTTTCCAATCACTATGTTCTTTCCAATCGCTAGGTTCTTTCCAATCACTATGTTCTTTCCAATCACTATGTTCTTTACCAATCACTATGTTCTTTACCAATCACTATGTTCTTTCCAATCACTATGTTCTTTCCAATCGCTAGGTTCTTTCCAATCACTATGTTCTTTCCAATCACTATGTTCTTTACCAATCACTATGTTCTTTCCAATCACTATGTTCTTTATCAATCACTATGTTATTTACCAATCACTATGTTCTTTCCAATCACTATGTTCTTTACCAGTCACTATGTTCTTTACCAATCACTATGTTCTTTAACAATCGCTATGTTCTTTACCAATCGCTTTGTTCTTTACCAATCACTATGTTCTTTACCAATCACTATGTTCTTTCCAATCACTATGTTCTTTCCAATCGCTAGGTTCTTTCCAATCACTATGTTCTTTCCAATCGCTATGTTCTTTACCAATCACTTTGTTCTTCACAAATCACTATGTTCTTTACCAATCACTTTGTTCTTCTCAAATCACTATGTTCTTTACCAATCACTATGTTCTTTACCAGTTACTATGTTCTTTACCAATCACTATGTTCTTTAACAATCACTATGTTCTTTACCAATCGCTATGTTCTTTACCAATCACTTTGTTCTTCACAAATCACTATGTTCTTTACCAATCACTATGTTCTTTACCAGTCACTATGTTCTTTACCAATCACTATGTTCTTTAACAATCACTATGTTCTTTAACAATCACTATGTTCTTTACCAATCGCTGTGTTCTTTACCAATCACTTTGTTCTTCACAAATCACTATGTTCTTTACCAATCACTATGTTCTTTACCAATCACTATGTTCTTTCCAATCACTATGTTCTTTCCAATCGCTATGTTCTTTCCAATCACTATGTTCTTTCTAATCACTATGTTCTTTACCAATCACTATGTTCTTTACCAATCACTCTGTTCTTCACCAATCACTATGTTCTTCATCGATCACTATGTTCTTCACCAATCGCTATGTTCTTCGTACCACTTCTTTAGTTTCAAAGTGCCACTGGTTACTTACAACAGTGAGAGTACAGACTGTGATAATGACATCCTCTACCAATGTTATAATATCTCTCTAGGATATTCTTCAGATGCTCATCCTTATCATCACAATGCGCTGATAAGACACAGCAAACTCCTAACATGAACTTGGAAATATAAATTGAGAGTCAGACTGACTCAGTAATTGAGACAAGGCTAACAAAACTCCAATATTAGTCTTTTTTTTTCCTTGATTGACTCTACATTTGAGTCATTTTGATCTATCTGAGAGTCATATTGCTACGTCTTGATTGAATTTCCTAGCTTGACTCAGTTTAAAGATTCGATACTATTGTGTTATAAACTGATATGTTTACCCATGATATTATGAATTCATATTTTAATATTTAGTTTGAAGGTTATTTTGTAGAGTTATACCAAACAAACCAGCATTTATTTGGATAATTTATTCAATTAACTTAGTGAAAAATTTGTGATAGGAGTTGGTATATAAACAGTAAATGGTACCGGATACAGTAAGATGCCACACACTGCCAGACAGTCGTGTCATGGCTATGTTATGTAGATGCCAAATGTATGTATATAATTTGAACTATTTAATATATACTAATATTAAATGAAAGTTTGTTTATACATATTATACTATAGAAAAATTTAGGCGAAACTTTATATTTTGCACACGAGTACAAGAAATGTTCATATTTTGATGAGAAAAGAATGACAGGAAATGTAGTCCATTTGACTAGGATAGGGGAAGACAGAGATGATGTAATAAGATGGAAATTATCTACTTACTCGAGTCATTTTTATATTTAACTAACTATATTCCTATTCTGAAATAATATTATATCCTAATAATGAATGCCTAATAGATTTGCAAATTTCTTTTATTATTTAATTACGTCTCTGTAATATTTTTATCTCAATATTTTGTAATAATGATATGAGTTGTCCAAAATTTGAATGCCAATGTTGATTTTTTTTATCAGCCAATGTTACTCTTGACCAACTTTCAAACAACAACCAAAAAATTGGTTTTAAAACAACTGAGATCAAGATATGGGCAGAGACATTTATAATTTAAGAAGTTATGCCACCATTATTACTTCAGTCAGTTCAGGTGTTTCCGGACAATTCGTCCTCGATAGTAAATAAGAGAGATATAATTTAAAATATAACTATAATTGGTAAAAGTGCATTCAATATTTAAAGCGCAATAATAATTATATTGAAGTCCGTTTCCTACAATATAAAATTTTTACCACAATTTTGGACTACAATTTTTCAAAACTCAAATATGAAAAAATTTCACTAAAATTTGCAAATGCCTAACATTATTTTTTTTTGTTATGAAATTTACTTGGCTATAATTAATCAATTGGTTGTATTGCCAACAAACAAAATGGCTTACATTGTGTTTCAGTCTATTCTTGTTACAGTGATTTTTTACATGAATTGTCACTAAACTTAAAACGTATCTGTTATTTTTATAAAGTTCTGTACAATTTTTGTGAGTTTCACTATCTTTTTCTGTACTCGAAATTATTGCAGTAAATTCAACATAATTTGATAACTTTATCTAATGTTCAATCAGATAAATTCGTGTACAAATTTCAATTAAACACAACGCAAAGAGAAATTTTATTAATTAATAATAACACCCAACAAAATAGTTAATAAATCAAACACCTAAAATGTGTCACACAGTAAATCAATGTCAAATGAAATGTAACACTCAGTGTACTAACGTTAAGTAGAGACAAAATAAGAAAATAATCACCTAGATATCCTGCAGTGTCGCTTATTCAAACCTGATTTATAGTCCCCTCACATCACCAACAACAGTACATAGATCACTTATGTTATTGCAAACGTTAATTAATAGAGACAAAATAAGTTACTACCTAGTTATAACTAAAATAAATCTGATAGACAGTAGGTTGTATTTAGGCTAAAATCTGTGAATCAAAATATACTATGCCTAACATTGAGGTATGTATGTTCAGCATGAAAAATACGTCCAACGTGATATAAAGGTAGTTACTAAAATCTAACAACGACTAAATGCTAACTACTAAAGTCTAACAATCTCTATATACTAATTTCTAAAATCTAGTTATGACAAAATGCTAATTACTAAAATCAAGTAAATACCAAAAGGTATAATTCTGTTTTAGCTAATTACAAAAACAGAACTCCACGCCAACTTAGAATCTTTTAAAGAAATTTCTCAAAAATTTCCCCACGGACTTCGTTCTACTTTGTTTAGCTTCTCGCTTTTCAACTTCTAGCTGTTCAGCTTCTAGCAGTTCAGCTTCTAGCTGTTCAGCTTCTAGCAGTTCAGCTACTAGCTGTTCAGCTTCTAGCAGTTCAGCTTCTAGCTGTTCAGCTACTAGCTGTTCAGCTTCTAGCTGTTCAGCTTCTAGCTGTTCAGCTTCTAGCTGTTCAGCTTCTAGCAGTTCAGCTTCTAGCTGTTCAGCTACTAGCTGTTCAGCTTCTAGCTGTTCTGCTTCTCGCTGTGCAGCTTCTCGCTTTTCAAAATCAGGCTGCGTGAAGAAGAATTATTTTACTAATTTTAAGTGTATATTCACAAAATATATTTGCAATGAATTAATTGATGGACACTAAAGAAATTGTTTGTTAACTTTATTCACTTACCAGATAGAGGTTCAAATTTCTCGATTTATCTTCTTCATTCTCACTGTAAATAATTAAAAGTGAGATGAGACAGCTAAGTAACATCTATTGAGTTAACATGTAAGTGAATAAGAGTGAGATGAGACAGCTAAGTTAACATGTATGATTTACCAATAAAAATGATAAAATAAAATAAAACTTTGAATATATATTATTTTCATTTATTAGCGACTTCTTATGTTGAATTTTTACGCAATATTAATTTAATGTAAAATAATTCGTATCTGTCACCAATCACTTGTAATGATAAAATTAGCTTCTTAGTTCAATGATGTTTATATTTATTTTATTATATCATCTGTAAAATATATATTTTATTTACCATAAAATTTTCAGTGTTATTGCAAATTATTTCACTTTATGCCATAATATATCGTATGTGCCATATATGGCACATCCCGCAGTGAATGGTTATAAGGTACACCCTTTACTAATTAATAAAAACAAGTAATTTAGATATTTCATTACAAATTATATATTTTTAGGTGATCTACTTCCACGGTGTCCGAGTGGTTAGAGTGTTCACTTTCAACGAAAAGAGTCAGGGGTTCGAACCCAGGCAAGGGAAAAAAGTAAATAGTGAGTGACACTCTATTAAAAACACACTCACTAGCCTCAAACTCACTCAACAGTCTCTCACCTACTCACAAACCTCACACTCACTCACAGGCCACACACTCACTCATCAGCCTCTCACTCACTCACCAACTTTACACTCACTCACCAGCTTCCAACTCACTCACCAACTTCACACTCACTCTCCAACCTCACACTCACTCACACACCTCACACTCACTCACCACTCCTCCTCCACTTCAGTTTTTTTTCCAACTTTTGTTTTTATTTTCTCTCCCTCCAACTTCTTCAATAGCTCATTGGCGTCAGTGTCTGTTAGGTGACAATTAACCAATTCTATCTTCCTTAATCTGCAAAAAACGAAGTAATTACTGTGAGAGAAAGAAAAAAACTAAGTTGCTTCATGATAATTAACAATTCATCTTCTTCATATTCTTTATCCTTATATATATTTATTTCCAGTAAATTTTACATATGTGGAATCATCGACTACTCGTCTGATACTGATACCCAGACTATTGGTATAGAGGAACCACCACAAACTGTAGTGGAATACCTGGTATACATAACATAAGTTAAAAATGCTAGTTAATATAACATCTTACTAACTATTGAAATAAAAATAAAATAGGAAGGTAAAAATTTGATAATTGATGCAATTAAATTAATATTCCTTATTAGTAATATTTCTTACATAATTTCACAATTTTTTGTCAGGCATTGGTTGTACAGAAGGTAAATTGTTGAGAAATATGACCCTAAACACAATAATTGTTCTTCTGCCCTACAATTAGGTACTTATAAAAGCTAAACTTTCATACAATTCGTTATCTAAAAATCTCTCCTTACATTGAATAAAGAAATTAATGGGAGATAAAGGAAAAAAATATAAACTATGTTAATTGAATTTTAATAAGTCTTTAATGTGTGTATTCGAAAGAGTAGCAATCATTGGAATGGTAACGGGAACCAATTCTTGTCTGTGAACTGAATGACAGGGATTAATTTCATATGTAGAAAATTATTCCAATATACTAATATCACTCACTGTTTTGATTTAGGAGACAAGAATTTGATGATGTTGAAAACGTGCTCTTTGCCATCAGCAGGTGTGTCTGTTATTGTTAGTTTCGTTCCCCCAGTAACAGGATTACTGCCATTGGTGGGACAGTCTTCGGTATATTTGACCCTCAGCCCTGCAATGTAAAACGAGTTAGTAACCACTGGTAAGTAGTAACTAGAAATAAAAGGTAAATATTATCTCAGAATATCACATGTTCGTAATTAATTACATGTTAATCATTCACCTATTTTTCCTCTGAGTCCCTCTAAGATGGCAAAGCTGACGTCACATGCAGACATAGTGCTGATGAATAGCTTATAGTCATCATCATAATCATCAATATCATAATCGTCATCATCAGAAGAAGAATTTTCAGAATAAGAATGTCTCATAATACTCGTCACACTTTTGAGGTGCTCTTCAGACACCAAACAAGCTTTGAATCCTGTTACCTTACACCTGTAATTAGCAAAAGAAATTAATAGAGTAATAAATAACAAGAAAACAGAAAAGTGATTTAACATTTAAAGTCAATGTACAGTGTGTGTGTCTTGACTTTTAATTTATTAATAGCATACACTTTATTGATATATAAATTTTAAATATAAATTTTGCAATAAAAGTTAATATAAATTTAGCAATAAAACTCTAATTTAAACTTTTTATTAAAATTCTAAGTCAAATTTTGCAATAAAATTCAAATATAAATTTGCAATTAAATTCTAATATAAAATTTGCAATATAATTCTAATATAATTATTGCAATGAAATTATAATGCAAATTTTGCAATATAATTCTAATATAAATTTTGCAATATAAATTATTGTACTATAAATTTTGCAATAAAATTCTAATATAAATTTTAATAAAATAGAATCAATATATTTCCTTACTTGCTATTGTTGAGCTGTGTGTAGAATTCTTCATTCAGAGGTTGGTAATTGTCGTAGCTATGGTGGAAACGAAGCCTAATGTTACTGCCATCTTTAAGCACCGACACCAATTTGCAAAGATTGACACAGTCGGTGTCTGTTAAAGACTCAGAACAATAAAAGCTGACATCAACACTTGTTTGTCTCTTCTTCAATATTTCGGTCACGGGTCTGATGTGACGAATGTAATCTAACCAATAGAATTTGATGTCTTTCATGACATTAGAGAGAATTGAGACGATGGCCGAGTCACAGTTTGAAGAAGAAACAAAATCAAGAAGATAGACAGGATTTGAATTCATATAACAAGTCATTCTTCGACCAGACTTTGGTGTAAAGTATTTCCTCAGCACTGCAGTAAATGTTCTAGAGTATTTTGTCAGGTTCCCATTGGCCACAACTTCCAACATCAGAAGTTTGATGATATTACAATACCTGTTGAGAATAAAATGAACACATTATTCTAAAGCCTATTGTCACTTTGACATGCAAAAATTATGATATTAACAATATTTTGCCGATTTTATTAGCCTTATAGATCAATTAATGTTTATTACAACAACAAAATTAATAAATTTACAATATTAATTACTATGTTCAAAAGTGAGAGAATTTAAAAAGTTTAATATAATTATCCGAAAATCTTATGACGTAATATCTAGAAATTATCGAAGTGTTAACATGATTTAAAGTTTTTGTAAAATTGAAAAATAAAGTAATATTAACTATTTTATGATGAAACTATTATGCAGCAAGACTTTCGATTACTAGGACCACCCATTCTACGCTTAGCCCCGCCCACCAATCACTTTGGTCATATCGAAATTCAAAAATAGCTTCCGTGTACATTCATTAATTGGTGGTTGGTATTAAACTCTATACTTTAATTGTAACTATTGTATCAACAATTTAACATTGAATGACCGAAATATATATTACATTTTGATATTACATTCCAATAGTTTTAGTGAGTGCATTATGGAAATTAAAAATTATAATAATGAGTAAATTAGAATAATGGATAAATTATATTAATTATAATAAGTTTAAATGTCCAAATTTTCACTTTACATCAATTTGGAAGTTGGTGACAATATGTTTCAGTCTCTCCTAAAATAAACCAATAATTTTCTATGAGAGAAATATTTTCTTTGCCTTCATTTTACCCCTGACTGATTTATTTACGAGGAAAAGTTTCAAAGCTTTAATAACATTTTAAATCTGTTCAGAAGGTACTAAATTAGTGGAGTAGATCAGATAAAATAAATAAATCATTACAAGTTGTTGAAGATTAATTAGTGATAAATTATAGGTAAATAATTCAGTGTATATCAAAATAAAATCTTTTACACTTAGTTGAGATTTTTATAGTAGTAAACTATACCTGATGATATAAGTCTGCAATTAGTGCGAATGAAAAAAAATCCTAAGAAGTTCGAATTCTTCAATTTGAATTGTGAATAGTGGGAAAAATTAGACGCCTCTCTCACTCTGTTACAATTAACATCAAGTTTTACGAACATTTTAATCAGTTGGTTATATTACCTAGTTAGTCGGTGAACAACAATTTAACCAAAGCATTTTATCAGAATATTTTAATAATTGTGAATGTTTTGATTGACAGACTCTAACAAGAAATACATATTAAAAGTATTAACTAAAATATAATTACAGCTCACCTCTCAACTTCTTCTCTTGTATTCCAAATACTAGTAGGTATTCCAAGACACTCTAGAAAGTTCTCACGCAGACTATCTTCTGAAAGCTGCTCTGAATTCCAGTCAATTTTACGCTCTCTCATGTTCTTGATGATCTGCTCTACTGCCAGATATTCCTGAATTGTGCTGTGAGTGAAGGCGTACGTCAGAGATTTGCCTTGTTTCAAAGAGGTCTCTGGGGTTAAGATGCACGTGAATAATTTTTCAAAATTAACATCCTTGGATAACTTTTCCTCACAATCTCTGACTAAGTTATCGTAGTCATCTTCTCTGAAGAAGTATTCCTTTCTCTTGAAGATTAAGAGACTGTAGTAACTGAACACAGCAAGAATATCTTTGGTTCTTAGTTTGGGAGTTGGAATATTGATTTCTCTCAGCATTTCCTCTATTTCTTTAGAGAATATCTCTCTTATTGCTTTGTAAGCACTTTGTTCATTGTGCAATTCAGACAAACGGTTTTTTTTGTTCAAGAACAGAGAGATGAATAGTGCTAGAAGAATAGGAGACTCGAACACTCCCTGTGCAGCTTCATTAAGATTCTCAAAGCTCTTCACCAGTTCTTCAGAATCAACACCATCATCCATCTTATCACCATACCTCCCCAAGAAGCTCAGTTTGTCACCCATTTTACTGATTTGTTCGATGAGCATTTCATCATAGCTCAAATTCCTCTTTTGCAGATCTCTAATGAAATTATTCACTGCATCAGCTCTGCCAGAAACAATGCAAGTAGCGTTATTTTTGCTGCAGAAGTCTATCGCATCTTTGACGAGCTCTCTGCTCTTATCATTGACTTCATCGTAACCATCAATCAAGAATACTTTTCCCTTCACTTCTTTGAATGCGTCATAAATGACGTCTCTATGTGAGCAGAAATTAGGAACACTTTCCTTCAGAAAATCACGAAGATTGTTCTGTCGCTCAGTTCGGCATTCTAGGTAGATAGGTACCCTGAATCTATCTATGCCTTCGTAACTGAACTCACTGTCATTAACTGAATTGTCCAAAATGTTTTGGTAGAGATTTCTCAGGAGTGTGGTCTTGCCTGAGCCTGGACCCCCATTGATTACCACAAATTTATTGGTAATGTGGTTGCATATCTCATTTGAGCTGAAAACATCTTTTTTCTTTTTCTCATCATCTGTGTCTTCAACAGCGGCTGATAAATTCACGGACTCAAATATTTGAGCAGTACCTACTTTTCCCAGACCTCCTGGCAAAGGGACAGAAAATAAATCATAATATTTCTCCAGCATGAATGGTGCATTTTCTTTTTCTATTAATTCCGTAACATGCTTAACTGCATTCTCAAAAGTGCTAGTCTCTTGCATTAACGCATCAAATTTAGCCACCAAACGTGCAATTCTTTCATCAATTTCACTCGGGTCTTTGCCGTAGAGTGTGCCAGCAGTTCTGATGCATTTTCTTAGCAGTTCTTGCTTTTCTTTGATTTTGGGGTCTTCTATGGCTTTTGAGTACTCGTGACTCACTTCATTTCTGAAGCTTTTGACTTCTTTTAGAAGACACTCGATACTATTCGTGTCTTTGAGTTTATCAAGCCACTCTTTTCCGCCAGTTTGACTGACTTTCTCGTAGCAGAGAACTGGAAGAAGATCGTGCAAAGTAGTTACATCAAAGCTGGAAAAGTCTTCTTTTTCCATAGCTATTTTATTCTTCTTCAACCATGGCCCAAGTTTTAGCCCAGAATTCTCCAAAATCTTCCTGTCTTTGAAATGGTCTATTATTGTCACTCCATCGGGCTTTTCAAAGCCCCATTCTATTATGGTTTGATAGACCAGAGGACAGATCTCAAATTTGAGAATATCATTCCTCAGTAAATTCAAATGGTCTTGGGAAAGAGTTTTAGGAGGTGAAGCCATTGTGCCCAGGAGTACAACCTGCGGAAGAGAAAATAAGAAAGATTGAATATAGAATTGATGGTGTACAACAATTGCTATGCGGATAACTGCCATACGACAAACTGCCATGCCGTATTTTGATTCTAGTACAAAAAAACGTGCGACGCCCCCCCTTCCTCGGTCAAAAAACGTGCATAACCCCCCCCCCCCCCCTCCCCCAATCGGACCGCTAACCTATCCTTACGTGCGCTATAGCTCTTTATATTTCTAACATATATTATTTTTAAGTTGTCGGCGAAAGCGTTCTGCCGAATGTGTAATTGGCTTACATTTGAAATAATATTGAATATATTAATGAAAAGGAACTACACTATATATAGACCGGAGTTTTTTGCCTGGGGCATTTTTGTCCGGTGGGTTTATTGCATTTTTTTTGTACTGTCACCGCTATATATTATAATTTTGTATTGGGTGAATTGTAATGCGCTTGTAAACTCAACATATCATGGAATTGAATTTAATATGAAGTTTATTATTATTTTAACCCAAATACTAGTAAAACAATATTAATTATAAAGTCCAAAATTGTGAATAAAGAAACGATGAAATTAATACTGAAGTAATACTAAATTTCTTTCGTTGTTACAATTATTTTCTTCCACACTTAACGCCTTAAATAATCAAATGGTTGACAGAAAGCTTACAATCAATAGAGGTAAACCTTTTTCACACATATCAGAATACAAAGGAGAGTACAAACATAATTAAGCTTTACATGTTTAACTTTACAGTGAGTGAGATTTTGCATCGTATTAATTAAGAGTTGCTGTCATTTTTGTCAGCAGCACAGCACTAACAAAAATTGTCAATTACAATTTTGGTTGGTTACTAGTTTGATAACAAATTTAATGAAATCTATTCAGTTACACTATTATTCTGGTACTTTGACTCTTTTTACATATTTATAGGACATGTAATGCATGGATTTCTGATCAGTGGGAGCTGGAAACATAGAAACGATAGAAAAAAAATTCAAAGCTACCAAGTAAAGTGTTCTTTGTAAGAAAAAAATTAACAAGAATCTTGAATTTAGCGACAAAGTTAGTTCTTCAAAAACAAATAATATTGAATATTAATTAACCCAATGAAAAATTATTAAGTAGTCACACTCACTGGAAGTTTTAACCTGCAAAGATTGTGTTTTGTACTATTCTTTGTTGTACTTTGAAATAATTTAAAAGAAAGTTTTTCATTCATTGATTTAATTTTTTTATCTCAAACATCTTCATTAATAAGTTATTGTCCTTTTGCAACACAGATCACAGTTGCACAGGTTGTAAGCTATTAAAAAATATATACACTATACAATATTGGAAATGAAGCCCACATGGAGGATCATGCAAAAAGTTGAATGATTTTTTTATCAAATATATAATCTAAACTACGATAGATTAACATTAACTTTTTTCGTTCTGTTTGAAAGTATTCTACTAAAAAAAAGCTATTGGAGATAAATAAGTTCATGCATTTTCTTCATTCATTTAATGATCTGTAAAAACTACTTTAATTTAAAACTAGTACGAGGTCTTAGGACTTAGATATTTGTGTTAGATATTTGTGTTAGGTTAGCTAATAGTTTACATATACTATCACCACTTCATTTTCCTCTTTCAACCGAGAGTGCAGCCACCAGTGCTTGTGTCTCTTTTCGTCACATAACTTCCTCACACGGAGTAGCTTTTGTAGATCCATGATCTTTATTACTAGCGGTAGTTGTTGCCTTTTTTCAAGAGTTCACTTTCCTTTCTGATTTCTTTTTCCTGTCTTTTATATTTTATTTTATTTTGAAGATTACGACAACGGCCTTGGTTTCGAAACAGATGTTAAACTCTCTACTAAAATTAAATCAATATCTCTAATATTTTTGCTGCCTGAAATATTCTCATAGAGACAATATGACAACAAAAGAAACAAATAAATTAAAATAATGAAATATGTCAACTACTTTTTTACGTCAGTCTTGAGCGTATAGAAATAAATCCTAGTTTAAATTTATAATATTATTCAATAATATGTAAATGATGTATACTCCAGTAAAAGATAAATAACGCGAGGAGTTTTCCTAGCTGCGAGTTGTCCGCACGGCGAATTGTCCGGCGGTGGCGGTGAGTTGTCCAAGAACCGATAAAATTACATACAAATTTAAGTGACGTTCATACATTAGGTACTTACATGCAGTTATTCCTTGTATATTCACTATAACCTGTTGCACATAACACTCCCATGAACACTCTACTTCAATGAGACTCTAGAATTAACAGTCGGTGGTTAGATAAGAGATAAGGGTACATTGACTCGATAAGACTTATCTAGAACCTCGTAAGAGAGATAGAAACACTCCTCGTGAATGAAGTCATACGAATGTGTACACATACATAGGTTAAATGGTTACAGGTAAGTTCACCGCCCTTATTTCACTGCTGGAAAATTCACCTCACTCAATTCTCGTATAATATATTCAGCGTAACTCAATTCACCATAACTCAATTCACCGTAACTTAATTCACCGTAACTTAATTCACCGTAACTCAATTCTTGTGTAACTTAATTCACCATAACTCAATTCACCATAACTTAATTCACCGTAACTCAATTCACTGTAACTCAATTCACCGTAACTCAATTCACCATAACTCAATTCACCGTAACTCAATTCACCGTAACTCAATTCACCGTAACTTAATTCACCGTAACTTAATTCACCATAACTCAATTCATCGTAACTCAATTCACCGTAACTCAATTCACCGTAACTTAATTCACCATAACTCAATTCACCGTAACTCAATTCACCGTAACTTAATTCACCGTAACTTAATTCACCATAACTCAATTCATCGTAACTCAATTCACCATAACTCAATTCACCATAACTCAATTCACCGTAACTCAATTCACCGTAACTCAATTCACCGTAACTCAATTCACCATAACTCAATTCATCGTAACTCAATTCACCATAACTCAATTCACCGTAACTTAATTCACCGTAACTCAATTCACCGTAACTCAATTCACCGTAACTCAATTCACCGTAACTCAATTCACCGTAACTTAATTCACCATAACTCAATTCACCGGAACTCAATTCACCGCATGGTAGATTCACCGCGAGGTAAATATCCATCCAAGTAATGTGTGTTGGTATTCCTTTGAATCAAGGTTAAGAAAAGGTTCGACATCTGTATTGTCTATGCATGCATTATAATTGATAAAGAACTTATACAAATACTTTGCACATAAAGTCTAAAACACTCCAATTGAATGCATTAGTAAATGTGACTATAAGTATATCGGTCAATTAAATGAATTAGAATTAGTGATTCTTCTAAATTTGAAAAAATGGATATATTAGTAGTTTATAGGTAGTTTTGTTTAAGTCAGGATAAATTAATGTTTAACGTGTTGATGAAACTCGTTCATTAACATTATTCAAACATGCACACGAACTATGTATCTATTCTATAGAGCACGAAACTTAATGTTATACTGAACTTATACATTCAGGTGTAACTCTTCTTTAATTTATTTTAATGATTTATTTTGTATCAGATATTTATTTACATTTTCAGTATTTGAATTACGTATAAGAGAATTAATAAAAATTATTATTATACTCTCTCTATTCCCTCAATTGAGGAATATTATTTTATTATTATAATTTAAATTTAAATCTTTCTGTTTCGAACTATATTTAACGTTTTGTTTAAAACTTATATTAATGAATAATGTTAATAATATAAGCAATTCCCCATGATCAGAATATGAGAAAAAATAAAAATAAACTACGGTAAAGAAAGGAAAGAGTTTAATGAAGAGATATTAGGGCAATTTACTTTGATTTTCTTTTTCTTAGACCTGCAAACTTGCATGAGATTACATATAAAAAACATCAATGTGCAGTTTGACAGACTAAATCACACAACTTATGTCATCAGAGGATTTAAATCAACATAAATCAATTGTGTTTTATTAAGAGTATATTATTTTTGATATGATTAAGAATTTCAAATATATTTTTCCATGTATTGATTTTTGTTATTTTTCTTTTAAGATATCTACTTGGGAGACATTAATTTTTTGGGGGGAGGAGGGACTTAAAGAAGCAGTCAGAGAAGAAAATGGCTCCATCCATTGAGTAACGACTGATTTTTTCTAAAGCCCCTTGCCAGTAGAAGCAACCTTCTTTAAATAATTACTAAATATATTTAAATAAGTAAATTAACAAATTATATATTAACTAGTTACAATATAAATTATTCCAATACACACTTCAAATTAACGATGTCGCTAATCCGATTAGAAACAAGGGGAATGGATTATATTAAATTCGTCAGTTATATTTACTAGTTCACTCAATTAAACTGGAATAATTAGCATGGCATGAGACTACCTATATTTTACTTCCTATTACTTTGTAATACTGAAATTTGTGAACATTTAATAGAATTGTGTCCATATACAACATAATTTTCATTTCTTCCTTTCCTGAATGCAGGCGATACCTTAAGATATTTTAATGAAAAAAAATACCTCAACTCTACATTATTGCAATAAATTATTCCTGAGAATAATTGTATAGACTACGCAGTTAATTGATGGCGCTGTCTCTTTGCATTGGCTATCATTGTCTGTGTGATGGCGCTGTCTCTCTGCATTGGCTATCATTGTCTGTGTGATGGCGCTGTCTCTTTGCATTGGCTATCATTGTCAGTGTGATGGCGCTGTCTCTTTGCATTGGCTATCATTGTCAGTGTGATGGCGCTGTCTCTCTGCATTGGCTATCATTGTCTGTGTGATGGCGCTGTCTCATTGCATTGGCTATCATTGTCAGTGTGATGGCGCTGTCTCTTTGCATTGGCTATCATTGTCAGTGTGATGGCGCTGTCTCTTTGCATTGACTATCATTGTCAGTGTGATGGCGCTGTCTCTTTGCATTGGCTATCATTGTCTGTGTGATGGCGCTGTCTCTCTGCATTGGCTATCATTGTCTGTGTGATGGCGCTGTCTCTTTGCATTGGCTATCATTGTCAGTGTGATGGCGCTGTCTCTTTGCATTGGCTATCATTGTCAGTGTGATGGCGCTGTCTCTTTGCATTGGCTATCATTGTCAGTGTGATGGCGCTGTCTCTCTGCATTGGCTATCATTGTCTGTGTGATGGCGCTGTCTCATTGCATTGGCTATCATTGTCAGTGTGATGGCGCTGTCTCTTTGCATTGGCTATCATTGTCAGTGTGATGGCGCTGTCTCTCTGCATTGGCTATCATTGTCTGTGTGATGGCGCTGTCTCATTGCATTGGCTATCATTGTCAGTGTGATGGCGCTGTCTCTTTGCATTGGCTATCATTGTCAGTGTGATGGCGCTGTCTCTCTGCATTGGCTATCATTGTCTGTGTGATGGCGCTGTCTCATTGCATTGGCTATCATTGTCAGTGTGATGGCGCTGTCTCTTTGCATTGGCTATCATTGTCAGTGTGATGGCGCTGTCTCTTTGCATTGGCTATCATTGTCAGTGTGATGGCGCTGTCTCTTTGCATTGGCTATCATTGTCAGTGTGATGGCGCTGTCTCTTTGCATTGACTATCATTGTCAGTGTGATGGCGCTGTCTCTTTGCATTGGCTATCATTGTCTGTGTGATGGCGCTGTCTCTCTGCATTGGCTATCATTGTCTGTGTGATGGCGCTGTCTCTTTGCATTGGCTATCATTGTCAGTGTGATGGCGCTGTCTCTTTGCATTGGCTATCATTGTCAGTGTGATGGCGCTGTCTCTCTGCATTGGCTATCATTGTCTGTGTGATGGCGCTGTCTCATTGCATTGGCTATCATTGTCAGTGTGATGGCGCTGTCTCTTTGCATTGGCTATCATTGTCAGTGTGATGGCGCTGTCTCTTTGCATTGGCTATCATTGTCAGTGTGATGGCGCTGTCTCTCTGCATTGGCTATCATTGTCTGTGTGATGGCGCTGTCTCATTGCATTGGCTATCATTGTCAGTGTGATGGCGCTGTCTCTTTGCATTGGCTATCATTGTCAGTGTGATGGCGCTGTCTCTTTGCATTGACTATCATTGTCAGTGTGATGGCGCTGTCTCTTTGCATTGGCTATCATTGTCTGTGTGATGGCGCTGTCTCTCTGCATTGGCTATCATTGTCTGTGTGATGGCGCTGTCTCTTTGCATTGGCTATCATTGTCAGTGTGATGGCGCTGTCTCTTTGCATTGGCTATCATTGTCAGTGTGATGGCGCTGTCTCTTTGCATTGGCTATCATTGTCAGTGTGATGGCGCTGTCTCTCTGCATTGGCTATCATTGTCTGTGTGATGGCGCTGTCTCATTGCATTGGCTATCATTGTCAGTGTGATGGCGCTGTCTCTTTGCATTGGCTATCATTGTCAGTGTGATGGCGCTGTCTCTCTGCATTGGCTATCATTGTCTGTGTGATGGCGCTGTCTCATTGCATTGGCTATCATTGTCAGTGTGATGGCGCTGTCTCTTTGCATTGGCTATCATTGTCAGTGTGATGGCGCTGTCTCTCTGCATTGGCTATCATTGTCTGTGTGATGGCGCTGTCTCATTGCATTGGCTATCATTGTCAGTGTGATGGCGCTGTCTCTTTGCATTGGCTATCATTGTCAGTGTGATGGCGCTGTCTCTTTGCATTGGCTATCATTGTCAGTGTGATGGCGCTGTCTCTTTGCATTGGCTATCATTGTCAGTGTGATGGCGCTGTCTCTTTGCATTGACTATCATTGTCAGTGTGATGGCGCTGTCTCTTTGCATTGGCTATCATTGTCTGTGTGATGGCGCTGTCTCTCTGCATTGGCTATCATTGTCTGTGTGATGGCGCTGTCTCTTTGCATTGGCTATCATTGTCAGTGTGATGGCGCTGTCTCTTTGCATTGGCTATCATTGTCAGTGTGATGGCGCTGTCTCTCTGCATTGGCTATCATTGTCTGTGTGATGGCGCTGTCTCATTGCATTGGCTATCATTGTCAGTGTGATGGCGCTGTCTCTTTGCATTGGCTATCATTGTCAGTGTGATGGCGCTGTCTCTTTGCATTGGCTATCATTGTCAGTGTGATGGCGCTGTCTCTTTGCATTGGCTATCATTGTCAGTGTGATGGCGCTGTCTCTTTGCATTGGCTATCATTGTCAGTGTGATGGCGCTGTCTTTTTGCATTGGCTATCATTGTCAGTGTGATGGCGCTGTCTCTTTGCATTGGCTATCATTGTCAGTGTGATGGCGCTGTCTCTTTGCATTGGCTATCATTGTCAGTGTGATGGCGCTGTCTTTTTGCATTGGCTATCATTGTCAGTGTGATAGCACTGTCTCTTTGCATTGACTATCATTGTCAGTGTGATGGCGCTGTCTCTTTGCATTGGCTATCATTGTCAGTGTGATGGCGCTGTCTCTTTGCATTGGCTATCATTGTCTGTGTGATGGCGCTGTCTCTTTGCATTGGCTATCATTGTCAGTGTGATAGCACTGTCTCTTTGCATTGGCTATCATTGTCAGTGTGATGGCGCTGTCTCTTTGCATTGGCTATCATTGTCAGTGTGATGGCGCTGTCTCTTTGCATTGGCTATCATTGTCAGTGTGATGGCGCTGTCTCTTTGCATTGGCTATCATTGTCAGTGTGATGGCGCTGTCTCTCTGCATTGGCTATCATTGTCTGTGTGATGGCGCTGTCTCTTTGCATTGGCTATCAATGTCTGTGTGATGGCGCTGTCTCTTTGCATTGGCTATCATTGTCAGTGTGATGGCGCTGTCTCTTTGCATTGGCTATCATTGTCAGTGTGATGGCGCTGTCTTTTTGCATTGGCTATCATTGTCAGTGTGATGGCGCTGTCTCTTTGCATTGGCTATCATTGTCAGTGTGATGGCGCTGTCTCTTTGCATTGGCTATCATTGTCAGTGTGATGGCGCTGTCTTTTTGCATTGGCTATCATTGTCAGTGTGATAGCACTGTCTCTTTGCATTGACTATCATTGTCAGTGTGATGGCGCTGTCTCTTTGCATTGGCTATCATTGTCAGTGTGATGGCGCTGTCTTTTTGCATTGGCTATCATTGTCAGTGTGATGGCGCTGTCTCTTTGCATTGGCTATCATTGTCAGTGTGATGGCGCTGTCTCTTTGCATTGGCTATCATTGTCAGTGTGATGGCGCTGTCTTTTTGCATTGGCTATCATTGTCAGTGTGATGGCGCTGTCTCTTTGCATTGGCTATCATTGTCAGTGTGATGGCGCTGTCTCTTTGCATTGGCTATCATTGTCAGTGTGATGGCGCTGTCTCTTTGCATTGGCTATCATTGTCAGTGTGATGGCGCTGTCTTTTTGCATTGGCTATCATTGTCAGTGTGATGGCGCTGTCTCTTTGCATTGGCTATCATTGTCTGTGTGATGGCGCTGTCTCTTTGTATTGGCTATCATTGTCAGTGTGATGGCGCTGTCTCTTTGCAAAGGCTATCATTGTCAGTGTGATGGCGCTGTCTCTCTGCATTGGCTATCATTGTCTGTGTGATGGCGCTGTCTCTTTGCATTGGCTATCATTGTCAGTGTGATGGCGCTGTCTCTCTGCATTGGCTATCATTGTCTGTGTGATGGCGCTGTCTCTTTGCATTGGCTATCAATGTCTGTGTGATGGCGCTGTCTCTTTGCATTGGCTATCATTGTCAGTGTGATGGCGCTGTCTCTTTGCATTGGCTATCATTGTCAGTGTGATGGCGCTGTCTCTCTGCATTGGCTATCATTGTCTGTGTGATGGCGCTGTCTCTTTGCATTGGCTATCAATGTCTGTGTGATGGCGCTGTCTTTTTGCATTGGCTATCATTGTCAGTGTGATGGCGCTGTCTCTTTGCATTGGCTATCATTGTCAGTGTGATGGCGCTGTCTCTTTGCATTGGCTATCATTGTCAGTGTGATGGCGCTGTCTTTTTGCATTGGCTATCATTGTCAGTGTGATGGCGCTGTCTCTCTGCATTGGCTATCATTGTCAGTGTGATGGCGCTGTCTCTTTGCATTGGCTATCAATGTCTGTGTGATGGCGCTGTCTCTTTGCATTGGCTATCATTGTCAGTGTGATGGCGCTGTCTCTTTGCATTGGCTATCATTGTCAGTGTGATGGCGCTGTCTCTCTGCATTGGCTATCATTGTCAGTGTGATGGCGCTGTCTCTTTGCATTGGCTATCAATGTCTGTGTGATGGCGCTGTCTCTTTGCATTGGCTATCATTGTCAGTGTGATGGCGCTGTCTCTTTGCATTGGCTATCATTGTCAGTGTGATGGCGCTGTCTCTCTGCATTGGCTATCATTGTCTGTGTGATGGCGCTGTCTCTTTGCATTGGCTATCAATGTCTGTGTGATGGCGCTGTCTCTTTGCATTGGCTATCATTGTCAGTGTGATGGCGCTGTCTCTTTGCATTGGCTATCATTGTCAGTGTGATGGCGCTGTCTCTCTGCATTGGCTATCAATGTCTGTGTGATGGCGCTGTCTCTTTGCATTGGCTATCAATGTCTGTGTGATGGCGCTGTCTTTTTGCATTGGCTATCATTGTCAGTGTGATGGCGCTGTCTCTTTGCATTGGCTATCATTGTCAGTGTGATGGCGCTGTCTCTTTGCATTGGCTATCATTGTCAGTGTGATGGCGCTGTCTCTTTGCATTGGCTATCATTGTCAGTGTGATGGCGCTGTCTCTTTGCATTGGCTATCATTGTCAGTGTGATGGCGCTGTCTCTTTGCATTGGCTATCATTGTCAGTGTGATGGCGCTGTCTCTTTGCATTGGCTATCATTGTCAGTGTGATGGCGCTGTCTCTTTGCATTGGCTATCATTGTCAGTGTGATGGCGCTGTCTTTTTGCATTGGCTATCATTGTCAGTGTGATAGCACTGTCTCTTTGCATTGACTATCATTGTCAGTGTGATGGCGCTGTCTCTTTGCATTGGCTATCATTGTCAGTGTGATGGCGCTGTCTCTTTGCATTGGCTATCATTGTCAGTGTGATGGCGCTGTCTTTTTGCATTGGCTATCATTGTCAGTGTGATAGCACTGTCTCTTTGCATTGACTATCATTGTCAGTGTGATGGCGCTGTCTCTTTGCATTGACTATCATTGTCAGTGTGATGGCGCTGTCTCTTTGTATTGGCTATCATTGTCAGTGTGATGGCGCTGTCTCTTTGCATTGGCTATCATTGTCAGTGTGATGGCGCTGTCTCTTTGCATTGGCTATCATTGTCAGTGTGATGGCGCTGTCTCTTTGCATTGGCTATCATTGTCAGTGTGATGGCGCTGTCTCTTTGCATTGGCTATCAATGTCAGTGTGATGGCGCTGTCTCTCTGCATTGGCTATCATTGTCTGTGTGATGGCGCTGTCTCTTTGCATTGGCTATCATTGTCAGTGTGATGGCGCTGTCTCTTTGCATTGGCTATCATTGTCAGTGTGATGGCGCTGTCTCTTTGCATTGGCTATCATTGTCAGTGTGATGGCGCTGTCTCTTTGCATTGGCTATCAATGTCAGTGTGATGGCGCTGTCTCTCTGCATTGGCTATCATTGTCTGTGTGATGGCGCTGTCTCTCTGCATTGGCTATCAATGTCAGTGTGATGGCGCTGTCTCTCTGCATTGGCTATCATTGTCTGTGTGATGGCGCTGTCTCTTTGCATTGGCTATCATTGTCAGTGTGATGGCGCTGTCTCTTTGCATTGGCTATCATTGTCAGTGTGATGGCGCTGTCTCTTTGCATTGACTATCATTGTCAGTGTGATGGCGCTGTCTCTTTGCATTGGCTATCATTGTCTGTGTGATTGCGCTGTCTCTTTGCATTGGCTATCATTGTCAGTGTGATGGCGCTGTCTCTTTGCATTGGCTATCATTGTCAGTGTGATGGCGCTGTCTCTTTGTATTGGCTATCATTGTCAGTGTGATGGCGCTGTCTCTCTGCATTGGCTATCATTGTCTGTGTGATGGCGCTGTCTCTTTGCATTGGCTATCAATGTCTGTGTGATGGCGCTGTCTCTTTGCATTGGCTATCATTGTCAGTGTGATGGCGCTGTCTCTTTGCATTGGCTATCATTGTCAGTGTGATGGCGCTGTCTCTCTGCATTGGCTATCATTGTCTGTGTGATGGCGCTGTCTCTTTGCATTGGCTATCAATGTCTGTGTGATGGCGCTGTCTCTTTGCATTGGCTATCATTGTCAGTGTGATGGCGCTGTCTCTTTGCATTGGCTATCATTGTCTGTGTGATGGCGCTGTCTTTTTCTATTGGCTATCATTTTTCATATGATACATTTTTTCTATAATGAAATTTCTAAAATTCGTTACTCTTAACGTTTAAACAATAATTTAAAGATTCCCTCCAAGTTTTACACGTTTGTTCATCAATTCGGCTAATGTTCCTCATTATTTAGCTGTAAAACTTAAGGAAATTTGACACTCTAGATATTTCTCCATAAGCTTTTACAGACTCTCCTAGTCCAAACACTGCAATATCCGTTTTACTTCCGAATTGCTAATTACAAGGCGAAAGAAAAAGAATGTACACTGTTTGTTTTGAAAGTTAACTAGGTAGGTATAATCTAATTGATAATAAATACTGTGATAAAATTGTTAGACAGGAGGAAATTATTGTATATACTTTAAATTACATCGAATAATTATTAAAAGATGAATTTGTGACCGATTGGAAAATCAAAACAAAGAGTGTCAAATCTTTTTCTTCAGCGTCGGGTTAGTGTTTCGGAATATTATTGCAAACAGAGTATCGGAAACTTTAAAATCATGTAAAAAATAAATACTGAACCAATTTTCATGTGATTTTCACACTAATGATTTCTAGAATTGAGTTCTACAATGGCTTGTAATAAACTTTTTTTCACGGAGCGTAGAGGGACCTTCAAAGAGAAATGCTATGCGGGGATTAGAAGTTTGAATTCCTAAGATGGATGGTGAAGATGGGATTATAATTTGCATATGGGGTACATGGTTAGTTACCAGATGAGGTACATGGTTAGTTACCAGATGAGGTACATGGTTAGTTACCAGATGAGGTACATGGTTAATTACCAGATGAGGTACATGGTTAGTTACCAGATGAGGTACATGATTACTTACCAGATGAGGTACATGGTTAGTTACCAGATGGAGTACATGGTTAGTTACCAGATGAGGTACATGGTTACTTACCAGATGAGGTACATGATTACTTACCAGATGAGGTACATGGTTAGTTACCAGATGCAGACAGAAAAAATTGCGAGTCATCCTGACTCATCGCGTGAGTCAAAGTTGGCAAAACTCCAATATTGGAGTCTTTTTTCTTGATTAATTAGGAGTCAATAATTATGACTCTTGATTCTGAGAAAAAGTTAGGATGAGTCAAGTAGACTCACATATTTGTGCAGGTTTTTAGACAAAATGAAAAATCTGATTTTGCGTCAATTTAAATAATCTGAAGGCATCACCTTTTCATAAAAACCTTCATTAGATATTTACACTTTCATTGGTGAACTAGAAAGAATTAAAGACCAATTGAACTAGAAATAGCAAGGAGAGATAAGGAATTATTCTACCCACTTCTGTGATCCCTTCCTGGTGATTCACCAATTCTATTGATTGAGTAAGATTTCTATTAAATTCAATCAGTTTTCTGCCTATATTCCATCTGATTTATTTAAATAACTATTATAAGTACTTTAATTTTATCATTTACTCTGTGTTATTTTTCATGTTGTCAGTCATGAATAACATTACTTAGTAATTTCATATTTGTTATATTTTTATAAAGCTATACATATTTATATTTAATAAAGTTAGATATATGGAATTAGCGGAATGATATGGAATTAGTGGAATACAATCTTATTTAATAATTTAGTCAAATTCATATAAGAAATGGTTTTATTTCTAGGTATAAGATATAATGGTATAAGATATAATAATAATAACCACAAGTTCCACAGAATGTTCTTTTTTTAAATTTCATTAAATTCTATTTTCGACAAATTCATCTTTCAGTCATTTTGCATTTCGGTTAATCCGTATTTAGGCATATTCCTTTACGGCAAATTTAGGAATCGACAACCTCGTATTCGGAGAATCCGTTTCGGCGAATTAGTTTTCGGAAAATTGCCCCGGCGAAATTTTTGAATATCTGACCAACACTTAATGATAATACAATAATTACAACATATGCTTATAGTATGAATAATATATTACCATTTTTCCACTTCGTTCTGTTTGATCGTGTGAAATTATGTGAATAAAGTCGTCAAAAGAGATAATACAAATAGGTTTACAAAATAGAGTTATTATTACTTTTCCATGAAACCTGGTTCGCACGAACCAGTAACTAGGTTACTATGGATTTTTTTGATTTGAAAAGTTGAGGAAGAGCTACAGCATATGCATGATAAAACTTATTGTGACAAATTGATGTTGCTATTGAATAAGAAGAAGGAACAAATGGTAGAAATAAACTCAATAGTTCCGAGGAAGAGTAACGAATTTACGGATCACTTCCTCAGTTCGAGTTGCCGTCATTCCGTACGCTTCTGTCGTAACTTGTGATGGGGAGAGAATTTTCCAGTCTTCAATGCTGTACTGGAAGAAGATGGCTGGAGTAGTTTTCTTTTGCTAAAAATGTAATGGAAACCAAGTTTTGTTTTGTTAGCTTACAGAAGCCACAAACAGAAGCCGGGAACTAATTACTTTTGTTGATGTTAGTTTGCATCAACTTTGTTGTTTGAATGTGTCTATTGTAGAATAGAAGTAGAATACCAATGTTTGACTGAAATTCAATCACAACGAGCATAAAAACTTATTATGTTAGAGCATAAAACCTACATTTTAAAGCATAAAACGGTTTTTTTTTAAACTATAGGTTAGTGCACAAAAAATACATTTTAGAGAGTAAAAAACATATTTTAAAGCATAAGTGGTTTATTTTTTAATATAATTTTTCCACAGATCTAATCATTAGGTATATTGATTAAAATCAATGATTTCTTTCATGCGCAATTATCAAAATAGCAAATTAGTTCCCTATTATTTAATCTACAAAATAATGATTCGATACAAGTATTGTGCAACAGCGTCCATTTTTATTAGTTAGAACGGTACAAATTATCTTTCCAAAATTTCACCCAATTTATTAGATAGATTCTCAAAATTATATATAGGTTCTAGGAAAAAATTACATGAAATTACAGGTTCTTTGAATCTACATCACATCAATGAAAACTAAATGATTGTTTGATGTGTACTGAATAACTGAGTGATGATTACAAATAATTTTATGTAGAATATTTCTAGTGATATGCTTTAGCTTGTTTTGACATTCCCTGTGAAGAAATGTCAAACACAGAAAATATTTTGCGTAGATTTATCGACAGATTTAACATCTTTGACAATGTATTTTTTTTATTTATTTATATTCTCACATTCGATAAAATATAGAACAGGTCGATAACTTGGAACTTAGCATTCAATTGCATCTTGTAGCTGCACTACAATATTATTGGAATTACAATGAATTTACTTTATAAATAATAAGTTATTTTGACTCATTAAGCTTAGTGACACATTTCACAATTAAAATTAAAAAACTGTACCGATTAATTACTAAATAGACAAATTTTAAGGGTTTTACTTTTCTGAAGCTTTTTGCAAGATGTTTGAAACACAAAAATTTTGGTTATCAGCTAAAAAAGACGACCGGGAGTTGCAGAACAGTTAATTTGTACTTACCAAGTGTACTGGTGTACCAAGTGTACTGGTGTACCAAGTGTACTGGTGTACCAAGTGTACTGGTGTACCAAGTGTACTGGTGTACCAAGTGTACTGGTGTACCAAGTGTACTGGTGTACCAAGTGTACTGGTGTACCAAGTGTACTGGTGTACCAAGTGTACTGGTGTACCAAGTGTACTGGTGTACCAAGTGTACTGGTGTACCAAAGTGTACTGGTGTACCAAGTGTACTGGTGTACCAAGTGTACTGGTGTACCAAGTGTACTGGTGTACCAAGTGTACTGGTGTACCAAAGTGTACTGGTGTACCAAAGTGTACTGGTGTACCAAGTGTACTGGTGTACCACTCTACCTTGAATGTACGTTTACAAATTTTCTTGTCGGTGATGTGATGAAATCCCATGGAAATCTTAGACACGAAGAGTGCGAAAAATGGACAAAACAAAGATGGAATTTTTCACCCGTGGAATGTAAAAAAAACCTTCATGTCACCGCAGGTAGGTACCTCTTTCTGTCATGCTAGGAAAAAACATATAGTAATTATTAAACTTTTATTTTAATTGGTGTCCATTATACCTCTGTATATGGATATTAAAGTCTAGCAGGTATCATGGATACCAATAAAATAAAATGTTAAATAACAAGAAGTATATTTTTCCGTTCGCTGACTAGGAACCTAACTTAAATTAGTGGATCATTATTGACATTAATTGCAAGAGAAGTTCCCCTGAAAACTGTAGCTGATGTTTTGAAATCACCCTAAAAGTTTTTTTTTTTTTTTTTTCAAAGGCCCCCGCCAGAAGAAGCAAACCTTCTTTAAATAATTAAAAAAAAAATTATCTTTATTGAGACAATGAACATTAAAAAATGAAAGATAAGCTTCTCTGCTCTACGACCATGGCTCCGACCATCGCCAATGGTAGTGGCCTCCAACCGACTGTGAGGTATCTATAGCAGGTCACAGGGCAACACCCAAACTGCGGTCATCATACTTCTCCTTGACTGACGTCAGGATACTGAAAGCATTGCCCCTCTGAACTGCCAAACCAACTCTCTGCTCTAACCAAAAGGTCTCTCTCACATCATCAGTGACGTCGGTAATGCGACGGCCGATTTCAGTAAGGAGTGCGCCTGTCGTTTCACCATAACTACCTGCCGTTTCCACCGCTATGGGTTCGAACCGATATCGAATGCCAAGAGGGGAGACTGAGATACCATCAGGCCGCTTACCATCACCCCTATCAACCCCCAGAGGCTCAAGCACTGAAGGGATACCAGCCGAAATCAAAGCTCTCCTAATAACATCATTCAGGGCTGCATGTCTCGGATGGCGTCCAGCACTCTAGCGACATGATAAACCGTGAAGTCCCCTTGAATCCACCCTCTGGCCGCATCGGCACACGTGTGGCTCACAGATGTCCGCACCAACACGCAGCGCAATCGCAACCCGAAAAGACTCAGCGTCGAGTAGCGTTCCAAGTGTAGGAACTGGAAGCGCAAGTAACCAAAGTCCGCTCTCTCTACATGCAGATGCCAGCAAACGTGCCCTAGACAATTGATCAGCCTCCTCGAGCAGTCTGGCCACAGTGGCTACCGACTTAGGGTCATCCCATGACCTAAAAGTTGTACAAAGTTTCAGATCTTTGCTTGAAAAAGGGAACCTATGTTTGAAATTACCCTGAAAGTTGTACAAAGTTTCAGATCTTTGCAAGAAAAAAGGGAACCTATGTTTGAAATTACCCTAAAAGTTGTACAGAGTTTCAGATCTTTGCCAGAAAAAAGGGAACCTATGTTTGAAATTACCCTAAAAGTTGTACAAAGTTTCAGATCTTTGCCAAAAAATGGGAACCTATGTTTGAAATTACCCTAAAAGTTGTACAAAGTTTCAGATCTTTGCCAGAAAAAAGGGAACCTATAACAGTGAAGAGAAAAGGTAATTTTGGTACATTTTATTGAAACTGTTTGGTGACAAAGAAGTGGATTTGAATAATTTTATTAAACCATAAAAAATATATTCAACATTTCAGTCATAGCTCAGTTGGCTGTGGAAAAGTAAATACTTAAGATTTATTACAATTTGGACTGTTAATCTAAAATATCCTCCATTATCTAATATTTAGTTTCATGTCTTAAAACTGCCCAAAATATGAATAGAAATTATAAAGCTAGAATATCGAGATATAATTTTCTTTACATATACAACAACCACGAAACACAAACAACTAATTATAGTCACAGAAATAAATGCGCAGTTATTACCCCATTGAGATTTTTTTTGTCGTTCAAACGAAGCTTGGTACAGTTTGTTTGCTATACGTACAGTGTATAAGTAGTTATAAAGGGTGTTTCATTTCAGATCTGAAGAATTTGAAAGCTTCCATAAAACCTGAAATAAAATAAAACCTTTTTCATAAATAAAAAAGTGTCCAAAATATTTGGTTTTCGAAACATCGATACCCTGATTCTGAGGTAACTTTTTTAACATTAATAGGGAATTTCATGTAAAACAAACATTGTTTCACCAAAGCTAAATTATCCAAACTGCTCAGTTTTCAAAATAGTGACTTTTAAAGTTTCAAAAGTACTCCTACCTAGATACTCACAGGTACTTACGGTACTAACAGGTGGTTAGTAGTGGGAAATTAAACATAACAGACCTTAGTGTTATGTTTAAACATAATGTTAAAAATTACCCTAGAATTAGGGTATCAATATCTCGATAACAAATTTACACATTGAATTTTTTGAACTAGAAAAGGTTCGACGAAAGGTACGGAACGTATGGTGTTCAATACCTCTAGCTAGGTTGACAACCACTGTCCTAGTTGTACAAAAGACAACCTAGTTGTACAAAGGACAACCTAGTTGTACACCACTCTAGCTAGATTGACAACCACTGTCCTAGCTAATAAACACGAATTAGGTACAAATTAGGTGACATCAAAAGCAACGTTTTAGTCCCTTACAGTTTTAACATTAATGTTATTTTAACAGTTTCACAGGGTGGCCCAGAAGTAGGTTCATATATATTAAACTACCCTTTATATGATTGCAGTTAACTTGCTTGGTACAACTAATGTAACAAACTTCACTCTACTTTTGTTAAGAAAATGGTTTAAGAGAAGAAGGCAATAAATGATTTACAAGATTACTCTCATAATTACATTCGTAGAAATTGCAGGTTATTGTGCCGTAATTCGAGTCAGTTTTGTACTCTGTAGATTTTAAGAAACTTGCAATGTTGAAGGAGGACACTTAAAGCATCTCGCATTTTAAATTCTCTCTAGGGTTGTGACAATATGCGTTTATAATCATAGATCTTAAGAATATCACAGACGAAACGAAATGAAATAGTATCGAATACTATTTACTGTTGGTTTGGAACGATTGAATAGTCTTTAATTCTCTCCGTCTATACTATTTTCAGGATCTATAATTTAAAACGCATATTGTCACAACCCTATTGATAACTAACAGCTATAGCGAATTTCTAGACCTACTTTGGGCAACCCTGTACATTTCACAACAGTAACACTCACTAACATTTTGTCTAGCTTATAATGCAATTTTCACATTGGTCACGTGGTAGGCTTCACTTAGCCAATTATCTTTCAATTAACTAAAGGTACAAATCTCCAAAGTATTTGGGTAAGTTTCGAATTATCGTACAGTTTCACATCTTTCACCATACAGGAAAAACAATATCATAATCATAAATTTGATTTGTTACTTAGTTGGTATCCATAATGCCTGCTGGTAACATGGATACCAATTTGGTCTAACAAATTAAATAATAATATTACACTTAAAAAAAACATTAACGCCATGGCATAGGATTTGGCTGCCGTATGTTTTATTCAGTAAAAAAATCGTAGGCTTTATTTACTATCACCTCTTCATTTTCCTCTTAGATTTTGTGTTAGGTAGACTTGTAGGCTTCATT
Source organism: Caprella mutica (assembly GCA_947561585.1). Classification (NCBI taxonomy): domain Eukaryota; kingdom Metazoa; phylum Arthropoda; class Malacostraca; order Amphipoda; family Caprellidae; genus Caprella; species Caprella mutica. The sequence goes on from CANNZV010000735.1 coordinate 212,770, forward strand.
TACTATCACCTCTTCATTTTCCTCTTAGATTTCGTGTTAGGTAGACTTGTAGGCTTCATTTACTATCACCTCTTCATTTTCCTCTTAGATTTTGTGTTAGGTAGACTCGTAGGCTTCATTTACTATCACCTCTTCATTTTCCTCTTAGATTTTGTGTTAGGTAGACTCGTAGGCTTCATTTACTATCACCTCTTCATTTTCCTCTTAGATTTCGTGTTAGGTAGACTTGTAGGCTTCATTTACTATCACCTCTTCATTTTCCTCTTAGATTTTGTGTTAGGTAGACTCCTAGGCTACATTTACTATCACCTCTTCATTTTCCTCTTAGATTTTGTGTTAGGTAGACTCGTAGGCCTCATTACTATCACCTCTTCATTTTCCTCTTAGATTTTGTGTTAGGTAGACTCGCAGGCTTCATTTACTATCACCTCTTCATTTTCCTCTTTGATTTAGTGTTAGGTAGCCTCGTAAACTTCATTTACTATCACCTCTCCATTTTCCTCTCGTATGCAGCACTGCAGTAATCAATACCGGTAAGTGACAGCTCGGAGTAGCTTTTCTGCTTCAGTAGGTAATTATTCCCTTTCCCTTTGGAGAGAAATTGACCAAAGAATCCACTTTTTCTTCTCTAATAATTGTAACTTTTTCTTTCAATTCTTTAGCATATGAATGGATGGTTTATTTTTTTCTTCTGTTAGAGTTACAATAGCTTTTAAACTCGAGTTATTAATGAAAATGTAGATAAAAATTTACTATTTAGAAATACTATTTTGGAGATTCACCTTTGTTTCAGAATCGTAACTTGACTGGATAAAGGGATTTAAATTCTTCAATGTCAAGCAGTTTATCATTCACACCACGAATTAGTTAGTTACGTACATGCTTTTTAAAGTCAATGAAGTGATTACCGTTACTTTGTTTACGCCTTCCCAATCAAAGACTATTCAAGGCAGGTATTTTAAATGTACACTCATTCACCTCTACTGATGTCAGGGCCAACACATTCAGTCCCTCTATCACTTGGGTACATTCAGCTTTATCGCACGAAATCACATTTTCGAACCTATGAAGGGTATACGTCTTATAGTTCAAATTGACGTGTTCAGAGATGGCACTTCACTTTATTTTCGAATCTCTCTAATACGCCATCGAAGAATATTTTCCTTTGAACATCTTTCCCATTCGAACATTTGACTTGCAGACCAATTCAATTGGGATTCTTATTACGAACTGAAGGCAATTAAATTATCTGTTCAAATTAATTGATAAATGAAGAAGATGATATTTTTCCGATGTACATTGTACAGGGTGACCCACTAAAAAGAAGCCTGAGATTTGAAGTAATATAACTATTTTATTTTTAAATGGATCATTTTTTTATTTCGATACTATTGCAGGAATCTATTTCACCGCCGTTATTGCTTGAGATTTATCATTTATTTATAAATAGAATGTCTTAATTCATTCTCTAAGTTCGGGCTACTTGTACAGGAGTCACCCTGTATGTAATGTGAATATTCGAACTGCAAACACATTTAACAATATAAAGCGAGTACGTTATTGCCTAATGGTTTCGCTCACATATTTGATAAGGAATAGCCACAACTTTACTATATAATAATTTCAACTTATATACATGTAATAATGTAACTATTTATATACGAACGATTTAAAAACCCAAAAGTCTTCCGGTGAAGAATTTATCGGTAGAATGTCCTGTCGGCTAATTATCCACACACGCATTTATTTAATTGCCTTTCAGTTATCGACGTTTTGGGTAACTTTATTTTCATGTAACGTTGTAAGTGCCTACGATTAGACCATCTTTTTTTCTTCATTTGCTGGTTTGCATCTCTTCTTTCTTGCTCTTATGCCTTTCTTTCTTGCTCTTATGCCATTCTTTCCTAGGTCTTATGCCTTTCTTTCCTATGTCTTACGTCTTTCTTTCCTAGGTCTTACGTATCTCTTTCCAAAGACTCATGCCTTTCTTTCCTAGGTCTAATGCCCTATTTTCCTGGGCTTTCTATTTGCTGACTATCAGAGAATCTTTTCTTCCTTCCAGCCAAAATGTTATCATCTCACCCTTGCCCTGACGAAAACAAGAGTTAGTTACTTCGATATGACCATTTATAACTATATTATGCCTATTTTATATGATTCATTTGATTAAATTGCTGCTTACCTTGATGGCCAATGTTCCTCTTTGTCTCGTTCTGAATCCTTTGGATTCGACAATTGCAGCATACTTATCAGTCACGTGAATTCGACCAAACTGAAAGATAAAGAAATCATTTCATACCTACAATGTATATACTTTTTGAATTGGTTGAAGAGATTCATACTCAACGGGATTCATACACAAGGTCATTTAAACTTAGCGTTGAAGGTATTTTTTTCAAGTTTTCGAATAGAAAATTTTGGACAAACACAAGGATTGAAAACTTTGAACAAACAATGAATTTAATGACCAAAGTTTTCAAGCTAATCTACCTTTTAGTTTTCTTTCATCTGTCCTGATGATGAGTTGAAATTTTTCTATTTGAAATATTGAAACCTAAAAAACCGTGAAACGTTGAATAAAATATACTTTTCTTCTATTCTACGCTAGGAAGTTCTGTTCGAATGTTCTCACATGGCAGTTCGTAAGCATTCTGGATGCCGTGTTGACGGTGTCGCCAAAGAGGCAGTAGCGGGGGAGTTTGTTACCAACCACTCCTGCGACTACGGGGCCAACATGAATACCTGAGTGAGATTGAAGAGGATGGTTATATAAATAGGCACTGATTAGATTATTAGAAGATGAAATCAGGAAGTTTCAAAGTGCAATGTACTATCAGAGAAAAGAGTCAATGCATGAGGCAAATTTCTCAATCACCCTATTGTTTATATCTTACAAATTTTGTCGTCGTTTACACAGACTAATATTTTCAAATATCTCTAAGCATTGAAATTAGTAAAGTTTCTGTTTGGAAATCAGAAATTAGAGTACCGTAAATCAATTTTCTTTGACTGTACCTATCCTAATGTTGTGAGTTCGTCGGTATGTTTCATTCACTGCTCGAATCATGTGCAGAGCAAGCGCTGCAACATGTTCAGCGTGGTGTTCGAAATGCTCCGGAACTCCTCCCACCACCATGTAGACACCCCCCACCGTCTCCACCTGGAGGAAAGGGATCAAATCTTTAAGATGGTTTGAACATCACCAATGAAACAACTAGTATGTATCGCGTAGATGATATGTAATAATATATAATTTGAGTTTAGATAGAGTCGAAATCATTCATCTTCAAATCAGTATTATTGCTATCAGTCAAAGCCACAAAACTTCTAAATGAAGTTTTCTTGGGCTATCAGAGACTTATGAATAAATTATCAGTATTTTTATTGTTCCATCATTATTCTATAAAAATATAGGTAAAAGTACCTTAATCGCCGTTCTATTAAAGTCATATAAATATGATTTAATAATTAAACAAACCAAAGCAGTAAGAACATGACGCTTTCAAAAAAAAAATCTGTAATATTCAAACTGAAGAAATTGATTCAGAAAATACAGGTAAGCTATAGAAATGGATTATAATTTTATTGTGCTATAAATTTTGAGTTACCTTGAAGACGCTGTACCTATCCGTCAGTTCATCTAAGAGGTTGTACATCGTGTTGACAGACCTGACTATTTCCAGGGCTTCGAAACATTTCCTCTCATCAATTAAAGACGCTTCGGCAAAGAGAACCGAAACCTCTTCGAAAGACTGAAAAAGAAGAAACTTTAGTTCATGATGAGGTGAGAGAAGCTGATATTAAAAAATTTAGATATCCATACCTGAGTGAAAAATTCATTATTAATGGTAAAAAAATACAGCACTCAGGCCTTCAAGTGGACTTATATGTACTAAGTCAAAGAGCAATCTCACACCGGTCATCCATTTTCTCATCTGTAACCTCTAGTAGATTCAATGTCTACATTGAAAATATTTGTTAAAAGACTATTACAAATAAAGGAGAGTAAAACCCAAATTCTAATCATACAATATCCCAATTAAAAAAGTAAAAAACTCTTCAAGTAGAAATTATTAAACCTGAATATTATCTAAGAGAAGCGTAGATGACATTTACTGAGTATAATCAAACCTGACGCATGTATCGAGTTGACCTGTACCTACCATGTATCGAGTTGACCTGTACCTACCATGTATCGAGTTGACCTGTACCTACCATGTATCGAGTTGATCTGTACCTACCATGTATCGAGTTGACCTGTACCTACCATGTATCGAGTTGACCTGTACCTGACCTGTATCGAGTTGACCTGTACCTGACCTGTATCGAGTTGACCTGTACCTGACCTGTATCAAGTTGACCTGTACATGGCATGTATCGAGTTGACCTGTACCTGACGCATGTATCGAGTTGACCTGTACCTGACGCAAGTATCAAGTTGACCTGTACCTGACATGTATCGAGTTGACCTGTACCTGACGCATGTATCGAGTTGACCTGTACCTACCATGTATTGAGTTGACCTGTACCTACCATGTATCGAGTTGACCTGTACCTGGCATGTATCGAGTTGACCTGTACCTACCATGTATCGAGTTGACCTGTACCTGACCTGTATCGAGTTGACCTGTACCTACCATGTATCGAGTTGACCTGTACCTGGCATGTATCGAGTTGACCTGTACCTGACCTGTATCGAGTTGACCTGTACCTGACCTGTATCAAGTTGACCTGTACATGGCATGTATCGAGTTGACCTGTACCTGACGCAAGTATCAAGTTGACCTGTACCTGACATGTATCGAGTTGACCTGTACCTGACGCATGTATCGAGTTGACCTGTACCTACCATGTATTGAGTTGACCTGTACCTACCATGTATCGAGTTGACCTGTACCTGGCATGTATCGAGTTGACCTGTACCTACCATGTATCGAGTTGACCTGTACCTGACCTGTATCGAGTTGACCTGTACCTACCATGTATCGAGTTGACCTGTACCTGACCTGTATCGAGTTGACCTGTACCTGACCTGTATCGAGTTGACCTGTACCTGACCTGTATCAAGTTGACCTGTACATGGCATGTATCGAGTTGACCTGTACCTGACGCAAGTATCAAGTTGACCTGTACCTGACATGTATCGAGTTGACCTGTACCTGACGCATGTATCGAGTTGACCTGTACCTACCATGTATTGAGTTGACCTGTACCTACCATGTATCGAGTTGACCTGTACCTGGCATGTATCGAGTTGACCTGTACCTACCATGTATCGAGTTGACCTGTACCTGACCTGTATCGAGTTGACCTGTACCTACCATGTATCGAGTTGACCTGTACCTGGCATGTATCGAGTTGACCTGTACCTACCATGTATCGAGTTGACCTGTACCTACCATGTATCGAGTTGACCTGTACCTACCATGTATCGAGTTGACCTGTACCTGACCTGTATCGAGTTGACCTGTACCTACCTTGTATCGAGTTGACCTGTACCTACCATGTATCGAGTTGAATTGTACCTGGCATGTATCGAGAGGGTGCTTTCCTTTCCTGAGTTTATCTGCCACTTGGCGGGGCAGCATCGCATATAGGAGGTTGTCTCCTCTCTCCATCCACTCCTCCTGGAGATTCAGAGTCTCCTCCAATTTGGCGGAATTTTCCTCCGCTTTGTTGTACATCAACTCTATCCTAAATATGAAAAAAGTCAGAATTCCGCCTAATTATTTGGTTTGTATTAAATTTTGATGATAATTACAAATTTGAATCACATCCGAATTCAAAAATATTGTAAAGTATTTCTATTTTAAAAAATTTCTATCTTTTGGTAGTTTAGAATAGTCTTTTATTAGCAAACTTTGTATATTTTGACTCACGTTGAACAGTGCTGCCAGTCAGTCAGCGCCATCTCGCGGCTAAGATCGTGCATACTGAGATCATTGAGGTACAAACCTATCTCGCTCATCTCTTCTTGGTTACTTATTCTGAACAGAAAATTATGTTATACCAACAATTCAATATTGAAAATCTAGGCTAGACCAAATCAATAAAACAAATAACAAAAAAACTATTAACAAAACAGCATCCGTAACTCCCTTAGTATTGATTCGATTAGAATTCGGTTGTTTTTTAAATAATATCAAGACTTCAATAATTAAAAAAACATGAATCAGAAAACAAAACTCCTAGCTATATATAATTTTCAAACAATAATCGACAGCAAAGCAAAGTATGATTCATGTCTCTTATGATTTAATTTATACTAATTCATCTATACTCTTCAAACAAGAAATCTTCAATTGATTGACGAATACCCACAGTGGCATGCAGAGGAACATGGCAATCTGATGGTCTCTGAGGATGTACATCTGTCCTTTGAGAAGGAGACCTTTGCCCTCCACTCCAACTGTACAGGCGTCTCCCACAACACTCCTAGTCTGCGCTGTCCACTCCTCTCTGTAAGAACACCTTCTCTGCTGTAGTTTAGCAGGATTTATTCTGTGGCGGGAAACCCAACGTTAGAAAATTGGCAGTTTCTTTTTGTCTAAAACTTAGAATATGCGAAATAGTCTGTTCGTCTTCGTTTTCCTAGTATTAAAAAAAGTTAATTTAGAATCTGCGGAGACTTTTTTATTTAATTGAGAGCCGAGAATTGTTATTCAGCTGGAGTTTTTTTCTTGGTGATATAATTAGATCGAAAATACGGTGCAAAGTACGTAACTACTAAATATAGTTAGAAACTTTTATCTATTTGGATATGATATACATCGACAAAAATATTTCTACTGACTGAATTTTCAAATTTCTTCATTCAATAGACTATAAAAATTAGCTTCATGGTTGAACAAGAGATGGAATAATTGCAATGATTTCCTACAAATCATTTTCCTTTCACTCTAACTTCTCTCCATCCTGGTTGAACACTCCCACTGTCAGTAGATTTTGCCCGGTACTTCCATCTTCTGCTGTAGATTCACTTGATGTTGGTGCAGTGGGAGATGATTGGTCTGTTGAATAGGCCAAAAATTTTACTGTTGCCACCTCTAGAGTGAGGATGTAAAATTGAAACTATCAGGAAATATTATAGTTTTCAAAGACAACAGAGCGGTTACTCTAACAACCTTTTCGTAGATGATATGTAATAATATAAATAATATGAGTTTAAAAACAATCGAAATTAGTCATCTTCAAATCAGTATTATTGCTAAAACCAAAATAGGTAACAATTCCTAATTTTCAATATAAAATTCAGTGTATGAAACTATTGCGCACCTTGTTCACCAGATTCATCCGAGGGGACTTTTTCATCGCCTGTGTTCTCTCTGATGACTGCAACAACTTCCCACGCAACTCTATCATGCATCACAACCTGCAGACAAGAAAGCCACAAAATCATCGAACAAATTATTGCTAGTTTTGAAATGTATGAAAGAGTATCTTGTACTCCTTCTGTTTTAATCATCTGTTGAATATATAACATATCGCAATGAGCCAATTAATATCCCATGGCAATTCAACAAAATCAAGTGAGTGATAAGTTTTAATACGGCGAAGGAATTTTTGGCTGGTTAAAAAAGGAATATTTCTATAATTGTATAATCGTGGCTAATTATTATTCTGTTCGAAAAGGAGAGATTCCTGTTCATCCTGTACCTCACTCCATGAGAACTGCATCACAGGTCTCTGTATGGTGAAGTAGTCAGTGAAAGCTGAGCCTATGAGCTTCGAACCTAGTAGTTGATGAATGCGACATCCAGCTGTCTTCACTTTCAGCTTTGAGTCCATGATGATGCCAAATGGAAAGAGCTGGAGCTGCAATTACATCAAAATATACACAGGATTATATTTAAATATTTTTTAAATCACTCTCAAGTGTCATTTTTGATAATTCACTTTTTACTGTAAACATTTTAACCATTCATAATGTGTTAATTACGATAAGATCGATGTTCGTTGCTGGAAGTGAAATTCGACTGATGTTGTGTTTCATTTGCTCGAAATCTCTTACGAAATCCCTATTGTCGAAATCCAATCTGAAAATGAGAGACACAGAAAATGATTAAATATCAGGACTACCCTTTTATTTAATAGTGCAAAGAAAAGCAAGAAATAAAATTAGCCTATCTTACACTAGATTTTTATTTATTTAACATTTTTTCCTTTATTCATGATATTTTTTACCTGTAGGAGACGCAGTTGAAGTTCCCTATGATCTCTTCACCAACCACTGTCACTTCTAAAGGTATACTGTAGAAGTCATTCGCTATTTGCAGCAATTGACCTGTTATGAATAAGTTAATTCTTATTCAAGAAAGACATGCTCTTCTTTTCGTTATAATTTTGTTCAATTCAACATAGCTGATCAACATGTACGATCATGTACATGAAAGCTTATTACAGTCATCAATATCATCTCACCTATGACGTAGTGAGTGAATCCCACTCGACTACTCCTGTATTGCAAAATGGCTCCTTCAGAATCGAATCTTGACACAATCATAGATGGAGATCGCATCTTGTGAAAACTGAGAAAATTCAAAACACTGAGTTTGTGTTTTTATTTATTATATCGAAGCTACTTTATTGTATCCTAAAAATAATTTGATAACAACAATTTGATCGTCTGTAAACCTGAATCGGAACTGTGCGTGAAGGTTGTCAACCTCTTGAAGAAACTGACAGAAGTGCCGTCCAGCACTTCGCAAAACCCTGTCGTAACCGTAAGAACTACAGTAGCGAACAAAGCATCTAGGGATGATAAAACATCGAAAATTAGCATAAAATCAACTGAAATATTCGCAAAATAAGATTTTTGAGTAATATTTTGATCATCCAAGTACGCTTACCTTCCAAAGAAAACCATATAATCTTCTGCATCTCCTTCCCCAAGAAGAATCGTACATGATTGGGCTAATTTAGTGAATAAGCGATCAGGGTACCTGACATGGGGGTCAAACACAGTGTTCTTCACTCCAGCTAACTCGAGAACCTTCGACCATAGAACTTCACCATATTCAGCCTGATATGGTGAAATGAATAATCATGCTATTATCCAAATCAAATTTTTCAAAAGGAAATTGAGTTGTGTTTTGCAATATTATTTGGGGGTACATTTAGCAAATAGGTTAAACAGTATGAATTATAAATAATCATAAATTATAATAGTATGATAGCAGCAAGTTCATTGTGACTCACTTGGCCGAAAGTAGAGGCACTTAGTAGCAGCATTCCGTACATTGCACATGCATTGTCAGAATCCTTTTTCTTTTCTTTGGTCGTTGCTTGTGGTTGTTTGGATGGACTTATGTTACTTAAAAGGCATTGGGGTGAATCATAAGAGCTGCTGAATGAATTCGATCCTCTTCTCCTGGAGTCAACAGACGCGGGTAAATTCAGTGGACATAAAGTTCGAATAGCATCAGGTTTCAAAGATCGTACTTCGTCAGGACGATTGTGAACAGACAACAATCCTTTTGTGTTGGAAACGTTGTCATCACTAGACGATAGATGTGCATCTTCTTCTCCTTCAACGTTTTGCGCTATTATCAAGGGTTTAACAACTCTTGCCCCTTCTTTTTTCTTTCTGTCCTCATTTCTCACCGTCATTGTTTTTGCTAGATCCTCTATAGTGAAAACCTCAGTTTTCTTAGGTTCGGTTTCTCCATAAGATTTTCCACTAAATGGACATCTAGAGAGAAAATTGTTACAGCGTTTTAACTTAGATTTTTTATTTGAGGAGACTTCAGAATGTGCTGAAAATGATGAACGTGCAGAATGTGCTCCATTTGATGAACTTGCAGAATGTGCTGAATTTGATAGACCTGCAGAATTGGATGAATTTGATGGACCTGCAGAATGTGCTGAATTTGATGGACCTGCAGAGTGTGTTGAATTTAATAGACCTGCAGAATGTGCTGAATTTGATGGACCTGCAGAATATGCTGAATTTGATGGACCTGCAGAATGTGCTGAATTTGATAGACCTACTGAATGTGTTGAATTTAATAGACCTGCAGAATGTGCTGAATTTGATGGACCTGCAGAATATGCTGAATTTATAGGAGCTGTTAAACTTGAAAAAATTTCAGTTTCTGGCGAATATTCAGATTTTTTGGGGTTTACTAAATTTGTTGAAGCCGTCAATTTGATATGTTCTTCTGACATTTTGATTGATTTCGAGTTAGAAAATTATTCACAAATCTGTAAATTCAGGGAATAAATAGTTAATATGAATTTTCTAAGGTATCTTTTTTTTGTAATTTTAATTACAGTTCTCAAATGATTGTTGTCACTTTTGTTGATGAGAGATTATTAGAAATAAAAAAAGTCATATGATTGAATGAATTCAAGATATTTATAGTGAAATAAAATTTACATATGAAATTTCTCTGAATTTAGAACGATATTATTGGAATTTATATTATTATTCTGGTTAGGAACAAGAGGACACTTAGGAACCAGAGGACACTTAGGAACAAGAGGACACTTAGGAACAAGAGGACACTTAGGAACAAGAGGACACTTAGGAACAAGAAGACACTTAAGAACAAGAGGACACTTATGAAGAAGAGGACACTTAGGAACAAGAAGACACTTAGGAACAAGAAGACACTTAGGAACAAGAGGACACTTAGGAACAAGAAGACACTTAGGAACAAGAAGACACTTAGGAACAAGAAGACACTTAGGAACAAGAGGACACTTAGGAACAAGAAGACACTTAGGAACAAGAAGACACTTAGGAATAAGAGGACACTTAGGAACAAGAGGACACTTAGGAACAAGAGGACTCTTAGGTACAAGAGGACACTTAAGAACAAGAGGACACTTAAGAACAAGAAGACACTTAGGAACAAGAGGACACTTAGGAACAAGAGGTCACTTAAGAACAAGAGGACACTTAGGAACAAGAGGACACTTAAAAAAAAGATGACACTTAGGTACAAGAGGACACTTAAGAACAAGAGCACACTTAGTGACAAGAGGACAATTATGAACAAGAGGACACTTAGGAACAAGAGGACACTTAAGAACAAGAGGACACTTAAGAACAAGAGGACACTTAAGAACAAGAGGACACTTAGGAACAAGAGGACACTTAAAAAAAAAAAGATGACACTTAGGAACAAGAGGACACTTAGGAACAAGAGCACACTTAGGAACAAGAGGGCACTTAGGAACGAGAGGACACTTATGAACATGAACAAGAGGACACTTAGGAACAAGAGGACACTTAGGAACAAGAAGACACTTAGGAACAAGAGGACACTTAGGAACAAAAGCACACTTAGGAACAAGAGGGCACTTAGGAACGAGAGGACACTTATGAACAAGAGAACACTTAGGAACAAGAGGACACTTAGGAACAAGAGGACACTTAGGAACAAGAATACACTTAGGAACAAGAGCACACTTAGGAAACAAGAGGACACTTAGGAACAAGAATACACTTAGGAACGAGAGCACACTTAGGAACAAGAGGACACTTAGGAACAAGAGGACACTTAGGAACAAGAGGACACTTAGGAACAAGAATACACTTAGGAACAAGAGCACACTTAGGAACAAGAGGACACTTAGGAACAAGAATACACTTAGGAACAAGAGCACACTTAGGAACAAGAGGACACTTAGGAACAAGAGGACACTTAGGAACAAGAGGACACTTAGGAACAAGAGCACACTTAGGAACAAGAGGACACTTAGGAACAAGAGGACACTTAGGAACAAGAGGACACTTAGGAACAAGAATACACTTAGGAACAAGAGCACACTTAGGAACAAGAGGACACTTAGGAACAAGAGGACACTTAGGAACAAGAGGACACTTAGGAACAAGAGGACACTTAGGAACAAGAGGACACTTAAGAACAAGAGGACACTTAGGAACAAGAGGACACTTAGGAACAAGAATACACTTAGGAACAAGAGCACACTTAGGAACAAGAGGACACTTAGGAACAAGAGGACACTTAGGAACAAGAGGACACTTAGGAACAAGAGGACACTTAGGAACAAGAGGACACTTAGGAACAAGAGGATACTTAGGAACAAGAGGACACTTAGGAACAAGAGGACACTTAGGAACAAGAGGACACTTAGGAACAAGAGGACACTTAAGAACAAGAGCACACTTAGGAACAAGAGGACACTTAGGAACAAGAGGACTCTTAAGAACAAGAGCACACTTAAGAACAAGAGGACACTTAGGAACAAGAGGACACTTAGGAACAAGAGGACACTTAAGAACAAGAGCACACTTAGGAACAAGAGGACACTTAAGAACAAGAGCACACTTAGGAACAAGAGGACACTTAAGAACAAGAGCACACTTAGGAACAAGAGGACACTTAAGAACAAGAGCACACTTAAGAACAAGAGGACACTTAGGAACAAGAGGACACTTAGGAACAAGAGGACACTTAAGAACAAGAGCACACTTAGGAACAAGAGGACACTTAAGAACAAGAGCACACTTAGGAACAAGAGGGCTCTTAAGACCGATATGAAATAAATAAGAATTTTTTACATATAGCTATAGCGGCTGTATAAATTGAACCTTCCACAGGTAGTTTAATTGTTTAGAGGTTTTACTGATAGTTGATATACCTCTAGCTTTTGTGATTGATATGAAGGAAGTAAAGAAATAGATTTATATAACTAATATAACAAAAAATATGATGGCGATTTGGTGATCTCATATATAGAATAATGTTATTCAACATCATTACGTACGAGAGATGGCTATAAAATTGTGCACTCCCGGTTTTCATCTTGTTCCAGACGATGAATAGACTTTTTTCTATTCGAAATCTTGAAATCTGAAAATGACGACAACGTTGAGGTCTAACTACTCTTTTGATGATAATTTCCCACTGTTAATTTCAAGGAGGATTTAATTATTCAGATTTTTATTTTTTAAAGTATTACAATCGTTTCATCGATCTGTAATATTAAAACTACACATTTCAACTCAAATCTAATTTAAAGTTCTAATATTTTTCTATCTTACAAATTGTACATTGTGTACCCGTACCATTTTAAAAGGTCTACAAGTATTTCAATCAGTAATTCATTCTTGGAAATGTGAAATTAGTGAACTGGTAAAAAAGATTCACAGATACACTTTTCTTCGACTGTACATGCAAAATGTTCTTCTTTTCTCCACCACGGAAATTCTCTGAGTAATTTTGACCATTTCGCGACTTTGATTCACAATGACGGCCTAAGTGATCTTTTTATAGGCCTAAGGGGATTTGACACTAGGCCTCCTTACGGTATAGAGAGAGAACATTGAGACAAATGGTGCGTATGATAATGGAAATGGATTCGGTACAGGGTAGACGCCCTGTTGTCTAGGAAAACTGTTATCGAAACGTTCGGTAACGTATCGTCCGGTAACAAAACGTCTGGATACGAAACGTCCAATATCGAAACGTACGGGTAAGAAACGCCCGGGTACGAAATGTCCAGCATCGAAACGTCCAATATCGAAACCAGTTATTAAGCTAGAAATCTACTGTGAAATCAGTGAAACAATTCCCTTACCATCGCTTCCATAGATTTACGATGTGAATTTATCCAATGAATTGAACCATGTAAATATATCAGCACTAACAACTAACTGAAAAGAATAAAAGTTGAATATTTGTTCCACGAGAAGATAGATCAGAGTCGAAAAAGTTAAACGAAACAAAGAATATTGCTGTTGTATGTTGTCAATCTTCAGCAACTTTCGTGAGGTGCAAATTGGAAAAGTTTTGAAACACTCAGTTCGATTCCGATTTCTAAAGTTCGAAAACCAAAGAACAAATGAGAGGGTCTGGTAGAAGTGATAATGAGAGGGTCTGGTAGAAGTGATAATGAGAGGGTCTGGTAGAAGTGATAATAATATCTTTGGTAGAGTGAAGAGAGGTGATGGTGTAGACTTTGTTTCAAAGAGGCCATAGAAGTTGATGGCGTAGATTTAATGTTCTGGAACACTCTGTTAGCTTTTACCAGGATAGAGAGAGGTAGCTAAGTGATTAGTGATGGAAGCGCGAGAAGAACTTCTAGGAAACTTTTCTCGATATGTCAGTAGATGTAATTAATAAGAGGATTTTTAATAATGGTGAGAAATTTAGGAATGTTCCGCTTTTATTCCAAAATCACGTTTCAGATTTATTTGAAATGGTAATATGAGCGAGAAATGACTCGAAGTTAGCATTGTAACTCCTTAAAAATTAAATTTTCTATGAGCTACAATGAAAGAAAATGGGTTTGAGGGCTCGACTTGACGTATGTTGCTGTTTTTAATGCTAAAATCAGCGGATGAAAGATCTAAGATGAAAGTTCAAAGTAGAGAATAAATTAACAAAAATCATTCCATGCACTTTGTAATATTACTCTCAGTGGGCAAGTTTAGAGCTGTCGGTGACGGTTCCATCTTTTCGGAAGTGTAATTGTTAGTTACAATATTAGAATATATGTAAATGAATCAATTATGTACTGGATGCTTATTTTTCTTTACTAATTACCGTATGGAATATTTCTTTCGAATTAGTATATTTGTAAACTATGATTGTTTATGACTATAAAAATATATTCATTGTAAGATACTAGTTTCTTCTAATCAACGAATATAGTTTTATAGTCATAAACAATCACACTTTACAAATATACTAATTCGAAGTATTCCATACGGTAATTAGTAAATAATAATAAGCATCCGGTAATTGGTTCATTACCCCAGACTATAAGAGGTGAATACTGACATTCTGCTTGTTACAAACATAATAATAAATAGTCACTTTAGTACCATTAACTGATGTAGTTAGTTATGGCTGTCACAAACATAGCAATTAAAAGTACTTTACTTTTGTACAGTTGTATCTTATTGATCGAAAATGCGGAACTAACCCATAACTAGTTATTCGCATAGAACTGTTTTAATATGTTTAGTTCGATTCATATTAATTTAATTAAGATAATTACTCCATGTTTATTGTTTAAAATTATTTCAACTTATAAACTTTAAAGATTTTTTATTCTCTTCAGTGATTGTGAAACAGAGTCAGAAACGTGAATGATTGAGAGGGAAAGGAAGAGGCTAATAGAGACTGTTGCACTGTACTATCAGAGAAAAGAGTCACAGTGACTTTTTCTCTGATAGTACATCATCACAGTGACTCTTTTCTCTGATAGTACATAATCACAGTAATTCTTTTCTCTGATAGTACATCATCACAGTGTCTCTTTTCTCTGATAGTACATCATCACAGTGACTCTTTTCTCTGATAGTACATCATCACAGTGACTTTTTCTCTGATAGTACATAATCACAGTAATTCTTTTCTCTGATAGTACATCATCACAGTGACTCTTTTCTCTGATAGTACATCATCACAGTGACTCTTTTCTCTGATAGTACATCATCAGTGACTCTTTTCTCTGATAGTACATCATCACAGTGACTCTTTTCTCTGATAGTACATCATCACAGTGACTCTTTTCTCTGATAGTACATCATCACAGTGACTCTTTTCTCTGATAGTACATAATCACAGTAATTCTTTTCTCTGATAGTACATCATCACAGTGACTCTTTTCTCTGATAGTACATCATCACAGTGACTCTTTTCTCTGATAGTACATCATCACAGTGACTTTTTCTCTGATAGTACATAATCACAGTAATTCTTTTCTCTGATAGTACATCATCACAGTGACTCTTTTCTCTGATAGTACATCATCACAGTGACTCTTTTCTCTGATAGTACATCATCACAGTGACTCTTTTCTCTGATAGTACATCATCACAGTGACTCTTTTCTCTGATAGTACATCATCACAGTGACTCTTTTCTCTGATAGTACATCATCACAGTGACTCTTTTCTCTGATAGTACATCATCACAGTGACTCTTTTCTCTGATAGTACATCATCACAGTGACTTTTTCTCTGATAGTACATAATCACAGTAATTCTTTTCTCTGATAGTACATCATCACAGTGACTCTTTTCTCTGATAGTACATCATCACAGTGACTCTTTTCTCTGATAGTACATCATCACAGTGACTCTTTTCTCTGATAGTACATCATCACAGTGACTCTTTTCTCTGATAGTACATCATCACAGTGACTCTTTTCTCTGATAGTACATCATCACAGTGACTCTTTTCTCTGATAGTATATAATCACAGTAATTCTTTTCTCTGATAGTACATCATCACAGTGACTCTTTTCTCTGATAGTACATCATCACAGTGACTCTTTTCTCTGATAGTACATCATCACAGTGACTTTTTCTCTGATAGTACATAATCACAGTAATTCTTTTCTTTGATAGTACATCATCACAGTGACTCTTTTCTTTGTGATAGTACATCATCACAGTGACTCTTTTCTCTGATAGTACATCATCACAGTGACTCTTTTCTCTGATAGTACATCATCACAGTGACTCTTTTCTCTGATAGTACATCATCACAGTGACTCTTTTCTCTGATAGTACATCATCACAGTGACTCTTTTC